>PVJL010007480.1:0-77589 GCA_004026885.1 Lyroderma lyra | reverse complement strand
GCACACACACACGCACATACACACGCACACACACACACGCACGCACACACGCACACACCAGCGTATCGATGGTTTTCGCCCTGTGTGCCTAAGTCGACCACACGGCAGCATACTCGTGCCGACTGTCTACACTCGTGGGCCCGTATCCGCCATGCTGCTCCTTTGTAACTAATTCATCTAATGCTACCATTTGTGCTTATGAAGACAGACAGACAGACAGACAGAGGAGGGGGCGGGATACCAGGAGGCCTGCAACTCAGCAATCCCTCCAGCCGTGCACCAGACAACTCTACACTAGGATTTTAGGCAGCGGCCCCGCTAAATGGGACGTCACTTGCTTTTGCTTTCCTGTCCTTTCTTTGTGAATGTTGTCAGCGTAAACGGGAGGCAGACGGACGTGAGAGTGGTGAAGGCACATTTTATTCAGGCCTGCAGCAATAGAAAAAGAGAGGGCCTGGGCTAGAGCTAGGCTCCGCTCTGACGAACAGCGACAGTGGCCACGTGAAGCCAAGCCGCCGGAGGCACCCGTGGACGGAGCATGACTGAGAGGAGACGTCAGGTCTCGGGGTTGCTCTGCCTAAGCCGATCCAACGGGAGTTTGCTGATACACGGGAGCAGATACGGTGGGCTGGGATTCTTGCTAAACGGACACAGGGTTCTTGCTGTAACTGGGTTGTACCCCGGAGTGCACGGCTAAGCTGAGGAGAAGCTTCGGGAGCTTGACTGAAGTTTGGTCCAGCCAAGAATCTTTGTGAACGGCTTCCCCGGAAACCAACAGAAAACCGGGGCCACGTTGCCAAAGCAGAGCGGGATGATTCGGGGTCCTCTTTTAATAACAGCATCTGCACAACCTCAAAAATGCAGAAACACCTGGAAACTCACTCTAGACACTGTGTAAGACGCTTCCCTCTTCTCCTCTAACTTAATTCTCATGAGAACTCTGTTAGGAAGATTGTTGTTATTCCCAATCCCAAATAGAGGAACTTGTAAGTCAGAAAGACGCTGCGGCTTGGCGCTCCTGGGGATGACATCAGGTGAGTCGAAACCTGCCTTTGCCGCCTCCCAGCTGGCGCCTGGCCTGCAACCTGATCCCGTTTTAGCCAGAAAAGCAAAGGGTTGAAAGTTCTCTGTGAACTCTGGGCGTGACTAAAAATACATGAAGATCAAAACTCACAAAATAAGGATGAGGCCGCTGTATGTCGGAAAGGTAAGACTGGGTCTTTGTGACTCTAAGAATGAGGTCTAGCACCCAGGGGGCAGAAGCGCTGGGGGAAGCTCAATCTTCATGCCTCGTGCTCCCATGTCTCTCCTAACCCGGAGGAAAACATGGGGAACCCACTGCTGGCTTATCTCCCCACCTCGTTCCTGGGATGGTGAGGGAAGGGGAAGATTCATCCGGCCGAGGAGAGGACGAGTTTGCAGAGGGACCCCAGAAGGCACAGGGACGTTCCCTTCTAGACCCCGTGTATCCGTCAGCACTCTCTAGAGTAGCGGTTCTCAACCTGCGGGTCGCAGTCCCTTGGAACTGTATTAAAGGGTTGTGGCATTAGGAAGGCTGAGAACCACCAAGATGACCAATAGCGTGTGCACATGTGAAGAGACTTAGTTTAAGGAATTGGCTCACGTGATTGTGGAGGCGGGGCTTGTCCAAAATCCGAACCTAGAGACTCGGGAAAGAGTTGTAGTTCAAGTCCAAAGGCTACCTGCTGGCTAGCCAGGAAAAAACAAAAACAGAAACAAAAACAAAAGAACTATGTTGCGGATGAAATCGGAAGGCGGTCTGCTGGGAGATGAATTCCTTCTTGCTTCGGGGAGGTCAAATTTATTTATTTGTTCTATTAAAGCCTTTGACTGATTGGATGAGGCTCACCAACGTCATGATGGGCAAGCTTTTTTACTCAAAACCCACCAATATCAATGTACGTTTCATCCAGAAACACCATCACAGAAACATCTGAAATAATGTTTGACCAAGTATCTGGGCACCGGGGCCCAGCCATGTAGACATAAAATTAACCATCACACCCTTCTTCCCACTTTTTCTAAAGCAGGCTCTAAGCACGTGCTGTTCTGATTTTTCCAGCACTCCCAGAGACTGGGTGGGGAATTTTAATTCGCAGGGAAAGGGTGCATTGGAAGCCAGTAATAAAGATAATATTTTAACTACTTTTCTGAGTCCTTACAAATGGGTCCTAATTTGAGTAGAAGAACATTGGGTGCTATTATATATGGGTACGTGTTCTCAGATCGTAAGACTTAGGGACTAAAATTAGGCACACAAAATTCAGAGGGATTGAGTTCTTTTGCTGAGCCAGGAGGAGATGTGCTAGGATCTCAGCTTTGGAGTAAGTTCAGATCCGTAGCCGTTTTCAAAGCAGTGGATCGCAGCTACCCCCACTTGCGAGTAGTTACTTTTAAGTGCAGCTACTTTTAAGAAGGTAAGGGCCTCCGTGCTGCCCCTTGGCTCCAACTAAGCATGCAAATCACTGTAGCTAACCTTGACCGGACGCACATGGAAACTGAATCAGGGAGCAGGTGATAAAGAAAATATTTAGGCCCAATTACTATGTGAGATGAGATCACTTTTTCTCCCATCCTGAGTTTTTTCCAAGAACTCCAGACAGTGACTTCACATGACTGCAGTTAGGTTCAGCCTAAGCGACAGAGCACGCAGTCCAGGCTTTGCATTCACCGAGGGCCAGGGCACATATTCTGAGTAATGGTGTTAGAGTTCTAAAGCGCAGCCTCATGAAAGAGGGCAGTGGGTTTTACTAATAAATAAATAAACAGAAATAAGTTCTTCACTACGTAGGGATTATGTCATACCAAGCTGCCCAAAACATGTGTATGTATTTTAAGAGATGTTATCTATGGATTATCTTTTAAAGTTGAATTAAATTATGGTAGCAATGTGCAGTATGACATCTGCTCAAAAGATGGCATCAATCAAATGAATGCTAGTGTCACCGCACGACAGGACAGTCAAAGAAAATGGTGGAAGCACAGTTGTCATTTGAGGAGCGCAAGACCATGTTGAAGTGGTATTTGAAATTCAAGAACGTTGTGAGTTTCCCCCACAATCGCCTGACTTAACACCCCTGGACTTCTTACCTATAGGGGACCTTAAAGGACGTGGGGTACTGTAGAGAACTGGCTACACAGGCGGTGCTTCGGGAAGAAATGGAAACGGCATGCGCAGTGATACATGTGGACACTTTGGTCAGCATTGCTCACGCAGTAGTTTGCCGTCATCAGGAGTGTCTGGACGCCGATGGTCACCACTTTGAGCTCCTCTTACAATTTCAGAAGTCAAATGTGACTTGTATTCACCTTTTGTTATCGGTATATATTATTGTACTTTAAATACAGTTTTTTACTTTCTTAAAATGTGTGTACATTTTTTAGCACCCTCCATATTTTTGGGTTGACATGGAGAGGAGCGCAATAAAACAAGGGCCAACTCAAAAACTGGGAAGCAAAATACAAAGTCCTGTGCCTACAGCAGCCACTCCATCTCTAGAAATTGAGTTTTCTCAGATTGAATTGGTTTAAGATTTTTTCTTTCTGTCTATAATGATAGGAGCGGTAGAGGATGACAGACACATTAGAGAAGGCTACGTGTTTGTGTAGGACGAGAGCTGGGTTTCATGAGATAGGATTTGGATCACGGAGGCTAGACTGCGCAGACCTTGAAGGGGAAGGGGACTCACTTGGGTTGCATGCCCTTGAAGGAAGTTTAGGGAAAAGGCAGCTGTTTTTGTCAATACTGGATCAGGGAAGATGGTGTCTCTTTCCTCAATCATACTTAAGAAGGCTTTATTCCAGAGAGCAGAGGGCAGAGACTGTCCAGACGGAAACCAGATACAGGAAATATCTAAGGCTTTTAAGAGCTGTGTCATAATAAAAGGAAAACCTTCCATAAAAGATGAGAAGAGATGTACAACATGGCGGTGGACATTCTGCAGCGATTTGGGAAGGAAAGGTCGAGGAGGGGCGATGCAGGCTGCTCAAAGCCGCTTTGAGTGTCTTACAAACAGCTCAGCTGCGGTTCTGAAAGCAGCTGCCCGGTTGCCTTGGCAGGGATGGGAGCCCCGAGGGAGGCACAGAACCAGTGCCACTCCACGGGGAAGCGAGCGGAACAATGACAAATCCCCAACAGGCCTGGCTTAGATAGCGATCTGGAAGGGGACCGCTGCCAGGCGGGGCATCCCGTTTAGGAAGGTGGATTGTGTTGGAGGACGGACGCCCTTTGTCAGGCCCGCAAAGAATTTACTCCGAATCTCTCCTTAGGGCGGGAGCGGACAGAGGATGTGACAGGAGCAGCCACCTGTACCTCCCTCCGAAGAAAAAGAAATGAGAGATAAGATGGTGCTTCGAGCTAGCAAATCCGTGTTAGCATAACAGAGCAGAAAAGGAACCGACGGAAAGAATCGTTGAAGTGGGGTGACTGAACCTCCCTAAGAAGGCATGGGGAAATGAAAATTAGATGAGAAGAGGACATGAGGGTCCCGCCCTGTCCTACTCTGCCGAAAACCGTGCAGCAGAAATGTTACTTAAAAGCTGAACTGCTCAAAAAGGCAGAGTAGGACAGGGTCCTACCGTGGTGGGCTGGACATGCCGACGCTGACGTGCTCCCGGCCGCGGCCATCAGGACCACCTCCAGCAGCTTGTGTTTCTGACTCGCAGGGAGTGATCCTCCGACTGAAACAAATACAGTAAGGAGGAGGAAAACGTCCCCCTTGGGCAGTTCTCCACAGTTCTAGGAGGTTCTATGGAAACAAGCCTATGGCAGGAGCTCTGCAGGCTGCGGGTAACGACGGCTACTCGTGAGAACGAGGCTGGGCCACTAAGGAGCCCACACACAGGGCAAAGCCAAGCCCAGAAGGCCAGGGGTCGGAGGGAAATGAACTTCAGGAGCCTTAAATGTGACGGGACGGGGAGCCTCGCGTGCAGTGGCTGGGGCTGCTTACATCCTCTGCAAGGAGAGAGGGACCATCCCTGAAGTCACTTGGAGACAGCAGGCACGGGCTACCATTCACGCTCCTCTCAATGGGCCATTCCACGTAATAGAGTTTACGTTCACGTGTTTGACTTTCTGAGATGTTTGGCACAGACAGACTAACTGGTATCCTGGGGAACAAAGCCAGAATGCGTCTGTCTTCACAGTCCCTCCAGCGCTGAGTTCCCAATGGGGCCTTTTCTGGGAATCTGTCACCTGGCTCTTCGTTGTACCATGTCCTGGGTTTTAAGACGCTTTCACTTGGGGTCTAAGAGCTTTTTGAAGCAGAGGCAGATCACTGAGCTATTCACACTTTTTAGTCCACATCACACTATCTTTATAGGTACCGGGATAGATGCTCACCTTTCATTTTATTTATGTAGCTTCCCTCTTTATCTCCAGAACCCTCCCCACCATTTCTCTCATTCCCCTGGGCACCCACAAAATGCATTTGGTCTCTCTCGAGTTATGCATTGGTCATTCCTTGATGGAGGGAGGCATGAGGCCTGCCCTGGCTATTTCACTGAAAATGGCATCTCAGACCTTTCCCCAGCTTAGGATGTCTGTATGCGTTCGCTTCTTGGCCTGTGCCAACATCCAACCCACATACATTTTGCTTGGTATCTTGTGAATGTCTCTGTCTCTCCCCATTGAATGTGAATTCCATGCATGAAGGAGGTTGTGTCTGTTTTGCTCGCTGCTGTGTCCCAATATTCTAGCCTAGCCCCTGTCACATCGTAGGCACTCCACGAATACTTGGAAATGGGTGAACGAATGGATACGTGCAGTGGTGTGGGAGGTGTATATTATGCTGGTGTTTTCTTCTCTAAAGTCCATGCAGAACGTGGAGGACTGGTCATGAGGAAATCTGTAACGTTCTATTGACACCTGGACTCTAAAAAGTGAGGTACAGGAGAGAGTTGTTTTTGAATCAGTTCACCTTTGGATGCTACACCCTTCTGGAGTTCTAAGTAAAATTGGACCAGAAGGAAGAGTGGATGAAGAACGGTAGTTGATTTAACTGCAAAGAGAAAGGACATGGGCTGCTCAAGTGTCACATCTCTGAGGACTGGAAAGGTGTTCACATGCAAATTAGGGGCATTTTGCGTGCCGAGTATTGTATGAAACGAGTATCATTAGGTTGTCACATGAAGTTACTGCCTAACTATGAAGCACTACGTGGTAGGCAGCGTGGCTGTGCATAATAAAACAGGGATGAATTTGGGGCCTGCGTACGCTAGGGATTGAGGATTAATCCCAATTACTGTTGCGTCCTATTTAGCTGCGATGGAGTGGCTGAGAGGCGAACTGTCCACCAGCGGTTCCGATGGGAAAACAAAGCAACGACACTCGCAAGTGTCAGGAGGGTCACGAGCTGCCCTGAAACAGGACCGCTCCACTGTCCCGAGAGGGGCCACCAGAGAACCCACTGGTGAGGCCACGCGTACCAGAACCCTTTCCGGTGGGCCCCGAGAAGCTCGCCGGCGGCACTCGCGACGACAGCGCTCACCCCGAGAGGCTGCGCTGAGCCCGAGGTTGGCCACACGAGCCGTTACAGCAAACAGCGGCCCTTACAGCCACTCCCGTGGCGTTGGGGCTCCAGGCGAGGCCTGGTTAGAGGGCCCTCCAGGAACAGCCGCCGAATTTCATTTCCACCTCGCAAACCGCTCAGGTTTGCTCCAGCCTCCGTGTTTGCTTGGTTGTTTTCTAACCGGGAAATGAGCTAACGAGCAAAACTGGGAATTCGAGAAGTCACCAAGAAGCATGTGTGTGGCTCTCCTTGCTCCTGTTCGCACAGAACAAAGGAATTGTCCCGTGTCTTGGAGAAAGAGTAGGGTCGTGCCTCCCTTGCTGCTTTTGTTGTGATTCATCTTTTGGGGAGTCGTGGAGGAGAAAGAGAGTGTCTGTGTTTTATTCTCTTTCTTTCTGTCTTGCTGAGGCAAGCATCAGCTCCCCCAGGGATGCATGCGCCCCTGCTGCTCCCCGGGGCCGACAGGACCCCAACACTACGGCATCTCGGGCAGCGGCCTGTTGCAGTGCAAGAACTACATTACGGGCTCTAGCTGCGGCCACGGGTCCAGCAGCATTTTTAACATTCTACTCAGCAGTCACAGAGCTATTAGCTTCATCGCCAATATTTCTTCTCATTCTCCATGGGTTCCAGACTCCAGAAAGAAAAGGCAGGATTGATGGGTTGGCTTCCGAAAACCTTAGTACGTATCAAAACAGGTTTAGACTTCCGATGAGGAAGTTCCTTGTCCATTTGATAGACATTTGAGGAAGGAGGAGCTACCTCGTAGGGTGTTGACGTGCCCCATCCACAGACGTTACGCCATCATGTCTCCAGTCATTCTGGAGGGAGCATTTTCCCTAGGAAAGAGCTTGACTTACTATAAGATGAATAATAGTTCCTACATTGAGACAGAACTTCAGAGTTTACAACGGGCTTAACATATTATAAAATCGTATGTATTTGTTTTTACACTTACATACCCCATTCCTTTGAGAGGATATATTATTCTAATTTAAGTGTTCATGTGAGTCATCTTCAAAGAAGACCCTTGAGAATTTATTTGATTTTATGAAGCAATAAAGATTACAAGGTTAGAAACTGTAAATTAATAATAAACATTAGTTAATATTATCACTACGGGTTAAATATGCTGTCATTACTCAAAACTTTGGAGTACTCCGTAGGGTCTACAGTATGTAGTCAAATGTTTCTTACAATGAGACACTGTTAACTTTGGAGACCTGATTCTATATTTATTGTACTTTCTTTTTATCTTTCTTTCTTTCCTTATTTATTTTGATTCTTTGTTTATTGTACTTTCAGGTCTTCACTACAAGTCATCTCTGGGCAAATAGTATAAATAAGGTGAATGATCAACGAAGATCATATGGTTTTTAGTACATCAAGAAGTATAATGTTTTTGTTTATTTGCTTTATTTATGTATTTATTTAGTTTGGGGCCAATATTCTGCCTCATAAAGCTTTGTGAGCAGCACTGTAAAATAAATTTGAAGCCAGAAAACAATTTTTTAGTGCATAATAGTGATAAAGAGTAAGATATACTTTGAGTTTGGCTAACTGCTTATAATTTCTGTACTGTTGCAAGTTGCTTAAGGTAACTCTAAACCTTGGATTCATTATTGGTAAAAATAAGGCTCATTATATTTAGTATCTAGATTTTGGCATAAAAATTACATAAAATCATGCATGAAAATTACCTGGAACTAAGTAAGTGCCCAATGAATGGTACAAATTATACATGAATGGTACAAATGATACATGAATGGTACAAATTAGACAAGCATACCCAGTCTCACTCTCTATCTCCTAAGGGATCTTTAGCAAAGCACATCTTATTTTGATGAATATATTTTTCTCTCTTGGTTACACAGTCAAAATCATTACAACAGGATCATATCCTGGATGCAGAAACAAGTAACTTATAGCTAGGCTCAGAGCACCATGTCCTCAAAACCAAGCAGAGAACTCACTTGGGGATAGAGTATTTAAATTTTTCGAAAGAGGTTGAGCTCTAGCATGATAATACGGGATCAGCTCTCCCCAGAGCTGCACTTCTGCTTACTGGTTCTCCCTTGCAGCCCTGTGCTTTGGACCCTGTTCTCAGTTTGCCTCCCAACTTGAACTTAACACTGATCAGACTCATACTTGAAGCTAAGAAATCCTGGCAATTCACCCAGGTCCTTCCACTGCAGGACTTGGGTTATGCCCTAACTTAGATTTCACTGATGTTTCTTCAGGAGTGAAGGCTCAGAAACTCCATCTCCTGTGCGGTACAGGTTTCTATGTGTGGTACTAGGATGTTTCAAGAGAAATACAGCACTTAGGGCCTTGACCTTATTGCCACAGGGTCCTTAGCAGCATTCAGAGTCTAACTCTGGCTTCACCATTTATAACTGATGGAATATTTGGGAAAGTTTCTGAAAAGAAAGCTCCTCAAAGGGGGTAAAACATTACAATGTTTAGAGAAGGACAAATTATTATACTATAACCTTGAAGCAGGAGATGCCTAGTGAGATACAGAGACATTCCGCATCAGGGAATGCATGGCTAAATGTGGGTCATCGCACTGTAGGAAAGTCCCAGTGACCAGAGCAAAGGAATGAAATTCGAGTGCATTTTACCCAACAATATATCAAAATAAAAAACAACTGCATAAACTTTAAATCCTTCTTTAAAACTTCCTTCCAGAGGACCTGTCCACTTAATCATGTATTGATATCAATTTGTTAGTGGAGGAAAGAACTATTGACATGTAAATAATAAGCTCCTTATTGATTTTTTTTGGTGTTGTTTAACCAAAATATCTATGTGATAATTCATTACAAAAGAAACATTTCACTGCTCATAAAAATGATAGTAATAATGTTTTCCCAGACGAAGCCTTCCCTCCCGGGTATTCAAGTAGTTTCTTGGAAATAGGTTATTAACCAACTAAAAAATAATTTCTAATTTTGTTTTTAGTTTTCTACACTAGACTATGAGTTCTAGGGGGTGGGCAATCACTACAGAGAACATGAACTTATATTGATGGACTGAACAGATGGAATGGATGGACAGACAAAAGGCGGAAGATCCTGGTGTGGTTGCTGGAAGAGCCCTGTTACTCTTAGGCAATCAGGGTTCGCATCAGCTGACCCATTTCCTAGCTGCTCTGGGCCTCCGGTCCCTCTTCTGTAAAACGTACGTAATAAATGGGCGTACCTTTAGCACTGTTGTGAACAGAAAATAAGATAATGCATATAAAACATTTATTACAGTCCTGCCACATGGTAATTGTTTAATGAATGTCATCTATCTATCACATTTGTGTATCATCTTTCTGTAACTCTTCATCATCACCATCATTATCATCATCCTCTTTCAGGTCTTCATTTAGAATTAGCAGTAATTCAATAACAAAGTGATGCTGTATCTAGTACTAATTTGCTGCATGACGCTATTCAAGTAACAATGTCTCTGAGAACTCCAAGGTCAAGGTGCCAACAGAGTTGGTGTCTGGCGAGGATCTACTTTATAGTTCATAGGTGGCCCCCCTTTCGTGTCCTCGCATGGTGGGGTCCTCTTTCTAGGACACGAATCCCATTCATGGGGGCTACACTCTCAGGACTTAAGTACCTCCCATGGCTACAGCTCCTGACATCCCTCCATTGGAGATTAGGTTTTAACCCATGAATATTGGGGAGACACAAACACCATACACTACAGTCCTCATTTAAAAACCCAACGAACAGGAGTAATGTTCATGCTTCCCACCCCACACCCCCTTTAGAGCACCTCCACATAACGCAACGGAAAGTAGCTGAGGTCGGCTCATCCGCCTTTGGCTCGGACGTCCTCTCTAAGGTGTAGACGTCTATAAATATAACTTTCTCTTTACTATAGCCATTTAAATGACCCTCTAAAAATTTAAATCTAGCATGTTTAAAATGGCACACAGTCTCCTGAAATCCTACCCCATCTCTACACGTTTTCTTCATTCCCTACTTTAGTCAATAGCATCCCAGTTAGCAAGGAAATTAGGACAAAAATGCTCGAGAAAGCACATATTTCTCTCTCTCCTTTATTCTAACACTTTATCAGTTTTGAAATTATGCATATATTACTTTTGGAATTTCCACATTTATCCTATCAGTGCCCAAGGCTCTGTTTAGAATTTCACTGTTTGTGGATTGAGAAGCTTAACCTCTCTTTTTGCAAGGACTAGCTTTGGCATCCAAGTGCCAGAAAAAAGAAGTATCACCACCATCACTCTGGGTCAAGAAAACACACACTCAGTTTGTGTTACGACGAGACTAACTCTAGGAAGGATGAGTCTCTCTGTTCCTCGAAATGTATCTCCAGGGCCAAGTTCAATGCCCAGAAATATGTTCTCTGCCTTGTTTTGGCAAATGGGTGCATGAGATCGAAAGATGAAAACCTGAGAAATGCAGGAAGGGCGACCAAATTCAAACCAAAGAGGAAAGGCTGGGCCTCAGGGACCTGATCACCTGAGGACATTTGCTGCAGGGTCTCTCCTCTGACACCTGACACACACATCTTTGTGAAGAAGAAACCCTTAATGTCACTTGCCCATCTGAATACACCCAACCCTGGAAACTTAGGGCTTTCTCCTCGCCTTCTTTTCCAACAGGAAGCCAAGTGTTGGGCACAGGATCAACACTGAACAAATTTGTTGAACTGAACAGAAATTCTGAGTTACTTTTTAAGCACAAGTCTAACGAACATTTATCCGAAATGCCGTCAAATGAATTTCTTTGGGCATTCAACACTTCCAACTGGTAATTTATTTGTCATGCAAATCGTGAATGCATATTGTTTCAACAATGCACTTGAAAAAGTGAAATCACCAAGGCAACCTGAGGAAAATGACAGCAGCGGAGGTCTGGCACCCAATTTCTTTTAGCACCTTTGGGAAAGTCAGACACTGGAATCTGTCATATCAGATGGGGATATATTGCATGTAAACACACACGCGCGCACACAGAATTAGTTCATCTTTTGTTTTTAGTCAAGGTAAAAGAAAATGAAATGTGAAAATGTATTTTGGAGTTGGTATAAAGAATTGGAATTTGGAATAAAGAATTGCTCACATAAACTCATTGTACCTTCCCAATATATGTGCATGGTTACAGACAAAGTTAAACAAAAAGGAATGAATTTTGGAACCTCTTTCTTTTAATGAATTATTTTTGTGAACAGCTAAATGAAGCTAAGGAAGTCACAGAACACAGCATCCCTACAGAGGCTGAGCAGTGCCTTTTGCAGGGCTCACGAGGAAGCAGGGGTTTGTTTCTGTCATCCCCCTGTGCTACCAAAGCTGAGCGGTGAGAACCAGGGACACAGGTCAAAAGCCTGAGAAAGAGGGGAGAGGACGTCTGTAATTTAAAACCTACAATTTGGAGGTACGTCCCTGAAGACTCTTGCCTCACCCTAAATAAACTGACCAGATAAGTGACACCCTCTTACATCACTGCAATTACGAACGGTGTCCCTCTGTTTTGGGTCTGGAAATTCATTCATGGAGACTGAATGTCTAAAGGAAGTAAAGCTTCTTCCAAGAGACCTTCTCCTTTATAGGGAGGACGCTGAATCGGAGGAGAAACTTCCAACAGGGTTAGACAGGTCTAGGGTCTCCAGTATACCTAGCAACTACATGGAGCACAGAATGTGCATTCCTATAAACAGACGAAGAGGAGCAAAAATCCAGGGACTCATGACCTCTTGTGCTGCCCTTTTATTGACCACAGGATTGATGATAAACTAAAACAGACTCTACTGAATGAGGTTAGAGGTCTGGCCAGAGCTGACATGATGTGGTGTCCCTGTCATGTCCTGCCAGGTCACAGAAGGGAGAAGCAATGGAATACCCAACCTGCAGATGCCCTAAGATCTACAAGACTCACAGGCCATCCAGATGAACACAAAGGAAGCCCGAAGAAACATTCTCACGCTGCATTTTCCCAACAGTTCAAAATAAACCTGACTTCATGCAAGTATAAAAGGAAAATAAAATACAAACTGGACCACCTAAAAACAACCTGAAAAGCGAAAGGGGACAGACAAAGAATGAGTTCATTCACTGATTTATTTAACAACCAGGCTACATAGAAATACACATACAAAATACCTACTGTGCGCTTGCTATGTTTCTAGGCCGTGGGTGCACAACAGTGACGAAAACAGACAAACACTTCTCTCCCAATGGGGCTCATGGTCTCATGGAGAGAGACCAAAATTAGTCAAATCTATGACATGCCCCTGGGTGATGAGTGCTGGGAAGGGAAATGAACCAGAGAGGAAAGTGGGTGTCGGCAGACTGGGTTGCCCCTCTTACTCATGAGCTGTGTTGCTAAATATCCCTCCTCTGATCCTGGGCATGTGAAAGACTTGCTCGTTCTTGCCCCTGTGAAGTCTGAAGGGGCTATCGAACCTGCGTTCACTAAATTCGAGTACCAATGCCTCACTGGAAGGTGGGATCTTCTACGTTTATTATCATCATTATCATCATGGTCATCATCATCATCATTGAATGAAAATAAACATAAAAGTGAATGACAAAGGAAAATATACTTAGGTTGAGTCTTAAAATATGAATAATTATCAGAGAGATCTAAAATAGAAAATAGGGAATGCACAGTGTGTGAGCAAATTAGAAATAGCATATACATTGGATAAGAACTGTAGCTTTGGTAACAGTGAGATAGAATTTTGTTTTTTGTTCACACCACTCACATATTAATTGGTCTTGAACATGTTTAACTTCTCTAATCCTCCCTTTTCTACTCTACAAAATTGCAGAATTTACACACACACACACACACACACAAACCAGTGTTATTGTAACAATTATTATGAATATTAAAAATACAGTTACGGCAAAAGTATATACATATAGCATATCACAGTACCTAAAACAAACCATAGATTGGTAAATATCGATGTTTGTTAGTTAAAATTAGCTGCATCTACGCATATCAGAATGGAACACTGAAATAACACGGTTTCTGGAAGACACTCGCTCTTTCATAAAAGGAAACAGTGGGATGGCCAGCTTGAGGCTGCTGGTGTGCCGGGTTCCATCTGTGTTTGTTCCTCTCACACAGGCTTGGATGCTCAAGATCACTTCACAGTCTAAAATGAATGTTAGAGCACCTGGTACCATGTCCACATTCCATGTAGGAAGAAAAAGTAGGAGGAAAGACAAAAGGAGCCAATTTTCAGGTAAACCAGCTTCCTGGTCGGACAGCTTCAGTGCAAATTCCACTCCATATATTTGCATCCATCTGACTGGCCAGAACTGAGTCCCCTCTGTGGCCCCTGTCTACCCCTGCACGTGCTTTCCCCACCGGGCTTCCCAGTGCGGGAGGACTTTCTGCAGAGTTAGAGCAGGCACACCCCACCCGCGGCCCAGGACGGCTCTGAATGAGGTCCAACACAAAGTCTTAAAACATGAGGAGTTTTTGTGACCCTTTTTTGTAGCTCATCAGCTCTTGTTAGTGTTTGTGTACTTTATGTGTGACCCAAGACAATTCTTCTTCCAAGGTGGCCCAGGGAAACCAAAGAGTTGGACACTCCTGACAAAATACGCAGGTACGGAGAGGAAAGGATGCTCAGTGTACATTACCAAAGGGAGGTATTTTTCACCCACTTTCTTCCTCCAATCAGATGCTCCACTTCCTCTTAAAAGTGTCCTCTTTGTGTTCTTAAACCATATCAATGCTTTTCCTACCAAGGGTTGAGTGTGCCCCTGGTCTCTCTCTCTCTCTCTCTGTGGTTTGTGTCCACATACACACAAACTCTCCAGCAGTCATTGAGGCCACTACTTCCTAAGGATGTTTCCCATCAAAACAATCCATCCTGTCTTCCCTGGATGAAGCCTCTGCATCTTGCCTGGGGCTTTGCCTGTGAAATGTCTTCCTCCAAAACTGACTTTCCCAAATCCTGTCAGTGGCAATGGTACCTCTCCTACAAAAGTTATCTCAAACTTCACTGCCATCTCCAATCCTGAGTCCACTCCCTAGAACTTGTTTGATCACTCAAAGAACTTAGTTTGCATTTATCGTGTGGATGCTTTCAAAACTGGGGTTCCTTTATATTTAACTGAGTTTACACCTGCACTGCCCTCTTGGTGGTAGGTCCTTGAGGACAAGGAGGATGTTTCCAACATTTTTCTGCTTTCCCTGTGTGCTTAGCAGAGTGCCTGGCACGTGAGCTTTTTGTTCACCGCGTGATATGTGAATTTGGGTCAATTAAAAAGCATTGGCCTCCAAAATTCCCAAAATAACTTCATCCAGAAATGTGTTTATTTTTATTTCATTATGAAATCAATTCAGAGTCATCAAATAAAATTTGCAAAACAGAACTATATGGGTGATGGGAGAAACTCTCCCACAGTCTGAATTCTACAGTGGTAGTATATTTATTCAGATTCATTTTTCTGAACAATTTTAACATGATTATAATCATACTTTATGTACAGGAGTTATCCTGCTGTTTCCCTTAATAAGGGAAATGCTTATAATTTATGACATCCTCTTCATAGGCACTGAGTTTAAATCCTGTATAATATTCCGTTGCGTATACACGCTATAATTTGTTTAATCATTCCAATCTTTTGGTCATTTAAGTTGCTTCACATTTTTAGGATGATAAATAACTACGTTAAATGTTTTTGAGCGAAATGATATTTACATATTTTGAATTATTTCTTTGGGTTAGAATTCCAGGAACACAGTGGGTGGGTCTAAGTTTATTAAGCTTGTATTGTTCTATTAATACATGTGGCTAGAAAGCTTTGCATAAAGACTGTATTCATTTTCTCACCCATAGTGTATTTTTCATCACCCTTGACAGTCAGGAATGCCAATGATGATGACGATATGGTGACGATGATGGTGACAATGATGATGACGACGATGACAATGATGATGATTATGACACTGATGATGATAGCAATGACGATGATTATGATGATGATGATGGTGATGATGATGATGACGACGATGATGATAATGACGATGATGACGACGATGATGATTATGACAATGATGATAACGATGATGATGATGATGATGACGATGATGATGATGACGATGATAATGATGATGATGATGACGATGATGATTATGACAATGATGATGATAACGATGATGATTATGACAATGATGATGACGATGATGATTATGACGATGATGATAATGACGATGATGACGACGATGATGATTATGACGATGATGATGATAATGATGATGATAATGACGATGATGACGATGATGATTATGACAATGATGATAACGATGATAATGACGATGACGACGATGATGATTATGACAATGATGATGATAACGATGATGATAATGACGATGATGATGACGATGATGATGATGACGATAATGGTGATGATAACAATGAGAGCCATGCCCACGATGATGATCACAATGATGAGAGATGTATGGTTTCTATACTGATGCTCTTAATGTGCTGAGATGTCGGCACTAAATGTAAGATTGTTAGCACCAATATATGACAGATTTACCAGAGCAAGTTTATTCCATTTTTGAGTGTTTGGTGTAATGTACTAACATGAGTATGATTTAAAAGAGGGAAGGGGTTGGAGGAAAAGGAGAAGAAAAAGAAACAGTAGAAAATGAAGAAAAGATGATACCACTAAGAAGAATGTCTTGTGTACTTCTTCCATACTTTAGAATATTAATTATTCTTAAGTATTATTACAAGCTTACATTTTATCTATGATTATTTCTTGGAAAAACAATTGTTATTAAACAGTCCCTTTAATATGTTTTATTATTACTATGGTATTTAGAAAATTGGCATCATATAAGGCATTAACCACTCCAGAGAATATAAGGAATTCTTTAATGATACTTTTGTCTATAAAATTCCATTAAATAGAAGTTGTGAAAGCAATTTCACTACTAACTGACACTTTTCATTCTCAAAGCATCTACCCTATTTGCTAAACAGTTAGTTGGATAACAGCAGTTTGATTAATCTGAGGATGAATGCAGTAAGTGTTAGAGGCTTTAGGGCCACTCATGTCCAGGTCTGTCTGTGAAAACTCTCTTCTTGTGGGGAAATAAGAGATCTTGTGCCATATACTTCCTGGACATGCAGAGACTCAGAGACTATGACAGCTCGCAAGAGCTGCTATGGATGAGCTGCTCGTGTCTCGCGCTGTTTCCTGCCCCAACCCTGGCACACTCCCCTGGCAGACCTGGGCAGTAAATAACTTGCCCACATTTGAGTGTTCTAGCCTTCCACACTGGCACTTCTTTGATTTATACTCTTAATTTTCAAAAAGTTTTACTTTTCTATATTTTTAAAGATCTTCCTACTCCACTCGTTTGCTTCTGTAATTAAAAACATCATAATATCCTAAGAAGGTTTTAACTATGCTTTGACAAGTTTTAAGAAGTGAATGGGAAGAAACTTGAGAAGAGCAGGAAAAAGAGAAATGATACAGGATGATATTAAACTACATCTTCGCTTGTACGATCCCGGATGCATGGCATGTTTGACCCTCAGGGACACTGGCCAAAAAGGAACTGAAAAAATAATAAATACCAGGCTTGGAAGAACAGACCTGAACAGAGGCTGAACTTTGTGGGACATCACCTAAAGGGTAAATTCTGGCGTGTGAGTGGTGGGCGAGTCACATTTGTTTGCCTTGGTTTGCTGTGGATTTGATTGCATAGCAGTTTCCTGGTTTTCTTTCAGAACAGGGCTCCAGGCTGTGCCTGGGGGATATAAAAGTATGGTTTTACTGAGGAAATTGGCAAGACTCCTGCTGAAGTACGTCACCTCCTCAGAAAGCCAGGGAAGATTTCTAGCTCCAGAAGGGAGCTTGTTTGCTAACAAAAATGTGAGCCAGGGGTGGCCATTGGACATGGGGAAAGTGGGTTACTAAGGTCCTATTATAGGACAGGTGAGCTTTAGTAGCTATGATGAGTGAGCACGTGGATAATTTTTCTATAGCCACATGACATAAGCAAGAAGGTTCATCTAGACACCAGAGGCTTACAAATGGGGTAGGATGAAGGAACAGTACTGGAGTATTGCAAAAATCTCCATTTTACATTATAGCCTAAGAATTAAATAATTGGATATGTTAAGGAGAAGGGTGAGGAGAAGAGTTTAAGAGACTGGAAGTTATAGTTATTTTTATAATATGGTATTTGCTATGGGCTGAATCATGTTCCTCCAAAATGTACGTGTTGAAACCCTAACCACCCATGCGATGGCATTTGACCATGGGCCTTTGGGAGATAAGTGGGTTTACACGAGGTCATGTGCATAGGTCTTTGATGAGGGTGGTAGTAATGTCTTTATAAGAGAGACATCAGAAAGCTTGCTTTGTCTCCTCCCACCCCCAAGCAGACGAAGTGTTCGTGTGGACACGCAGCACGATGACAGCTGTCAACAAGAAAATACAAGAGGCCTCAGAATGAAACCTCCATTGCTGGCACCTTGACCTTGGACTTCCCAATCTCTACAACTGTGCAAAACTTCCTTCTGTTGCTCATGCACCCAGTCTATGGTATTTTGTTATAGCAGCCCCAGCTGACTAACATAGTATTGAACTATAGTGCACATTTGACAAGGCATATAACTCAGAAATTGAGACGTTAGTAATTATCACATGGTGAACAGAACCATTACTCATTTAGTGGTCACTACCAGGGTCACAGAAGCCCCTTTCTTGTTCTCCTTCAGTCACCCCAACAATAACTGCTATCATGACTTCTACTGGCGTTGCTTACCTTTGACTGTTTTTAAAGTTCAGGTACATGGAATGTAAATGTCTGGTTGATTTTGTTCAATATTACATTTGTTATATTCATCCAAGTCAGTTAGTTTACTGTAGTTTTTATTTGCTTGCTCACTTGTTTGTTTTATTTTTGTGGCTGGGTAATGCTCTAAGACATGAATATGTGTGTAACAATTATTTACCTATTCTACTGATGTGCATTTAAGTTGTTTCCAGACTTGCTATTACAAAGAACACTTAACGATCACCAATACCGGTAAAAATAACAGCACTATTCTGTTGGACGAACAACGAGGGGTGTAATTAATGAGTAAACGAGCGGGAGTTCATTCAGATTCAGTAGAAACTGCCAAATGGTTTCTCCCAAAGTGATTTCATCAACAAATATGAAAGTGGCTGTTTTGTGTTTCTTTATTGCTTTTTGGAGTATTTTTTTATTACGTTAAAGGAGTCACGTGTTTCCATCAGGCCAAAGAGAAAGAGAGAATGAAAGTGTACACACGTATTCATTTTCATGCCTCAGAAATAACACATCACCTTGGCTCTGTGTCCCATTGGCTGGTATGACTCGGACAGGCCTGGTGCAGGGAAAATGCAAATAAAGAAAAAGAACCAAGAAAATGAGTATTCAAAACTCACAAGGATTGTAGCCTAAGTAAAACCGCAGGTTGTTGAGGTGAAGGGATGGGAAGACAAGTAAGATATAAGCAATAGGTTGAGTCAAATGATAGTTAACAAGGAATAAGTAAGTATTATTGAAACAAGGATTAACCTGATCAGAACTCATTTTTTAAAAATTAATTTGAACGTCATATTTTATATGAATTGAGGCTGAGACAGACTGAAACAAAGAACCTCTATGGTATTCGCTTAGTATTTCTTAGATGCCAACTATTTTTTTAGCCACTGTGATAGGGACTTTATATCCATCATTTAATCTCCACAGCAACCCCAATGGTTGGATACTGTCTTTTTTCTTTTTCAGTAATTAGAATCTTAACAAAGTAAACTGTCTAGAAGCACACAGCTAGATTACCCTGCTGACAGTTAACTAGTTAAGCTCTCATGACCAATGTCCAAAGGAGAGATAATGAAGTGTCTACTTACAGGAGTCATATTGAGGGTGAACGTGTGTGTCACAGTGACAGAGACAAAGCAGGGTTGTCAGCGCAGATCAGAACATGGTTTTCCAGGAGGCTCCCAGTCCAGTGGTCTTTCCATTTCTCCGGACATCTCCGTGGCAACTCCTGGGGTCAGTTGCAATCCTATTGCTTTACGATGATGGAGTTGCAAACAGATGCATGTCAGTTGAGTAGCAATTATTTGGAATGCATTTGGCCAATGAAATTTTCCTGTGGTCTGCAGGATTATATCATGATCAAATAAGGGGCAATGCATCAACACGGATAAACCAAAAATACAGGAAAATAAAACCAGGTTGGAAAGTGGTCAATGTAATAGGCTGGCTGTTTCAGTTAAAAGTCAGTTTTCTTTCTAAGGGATGTTTTAATTTTTTTTCCATATTTATAAAGCAGACAATATTTTTGCTAAAATGTTCAAAAGGACAAATCTATTTTTTGCTACCTACTAATAATGTGTAGCAAGAATTCCTGCAGCCTCAGAGAAAAGTTAAAATTTAAGTCAAGTGCTTCATGCAATCCTCGGAAGATGAAGAATCAAGGGGTGACATGTCTGTGGGAGAAAAATGGAAACCGCACGCCTTCGGGGCTGTTTGGATGCAGATCCATGACTCCGAAGCATGCCGCTGGTCACGGTGCTTCACTATTCAAATCGCATTTCAATAATCTTTCTTCTGTTTCCAGAGAACCCCGAAAGGGAATTCTCCCCCTGCTGGAGATGATTTCGAGAAGAACCGCGTTGCAGGAATCGGCCAAGGACAACTCCCCTGGCTTTTCTTTCAGCTTCGAAATAGTTTTTTTTCTTTTGGAATCAATGTGGTCGAAGATGATTCATCTGAGAAGCAGGGTTAAGGCTCTCACAGCTGCAAATATTAATTATGATGTGTTCGGTGTGGTGGTATTAAAAATGAGCCCCAAACCCTTTGACAGTCTTCCCGTTGAGCTGTGAGTTCTGCAGCCCCATCCCTTAAATCTGATGTGACTGGTCGGTAACTGACGCTGGGTATGGCTAGTGTCTGGACCCAGGCCTCACGGAACGGTCAGCTCTAACTTCCTGTCCTGCGTGACACCCCCTCGCACCGCGTAGCTCCCATGCTAGGAAGAAACCACATGCAGACATGTTCTGCCAACAGTTCCATCTCATCAGCTGCATCGACCGTGGGCCATGCACATGGATGGGCCTTGGTGTAACTGCAGCCTGCAGCCACTGAGGATACCTAGCTGTGTGCTGCCCGAGCGAATGGTGCGAGGAGACGAGATGAACGGCTCTTCCAAGCCCTGCTGCAGCTTGCAAGCACGTGAGAAAAATAAGTGGTGGCACCTATTGTCAGCCACTGCATTTGGAGTGTGTCTTTACCTAGCAGCACATGTTTGGAGCAAAAGAGCTAATGAAAAAAGACCGACACATCTCCAACTTGCTTGGCACAGGAAGGCTTTCCTCTTTCAGTAGCTGCGTGTGGGGCTCTGGGAGCCAGTGGGGGCACTACTAATCAGTTGTGTGGGTTTGTGTGTATTGACAGGACGAAATCATGTTGAAAAGTGCAGTGTTGGGGTCAAAGATGAGGAAGCAGGTTTTAAAGCCAGGGAAAACTTAAGAAGAGATACAGAGTCAAGGCTCTGAGCTAAAGCGTCAGCAAGTAGCAAAAAACAAAAACAACAGCAAACAGAGAAGGAGGTTAAAATAGGCTGGATGAAGTGTCACTTAAACAAATGTCAGGAACTTCAGAGTTTTGCCTGTACTTCCTGTTCTACACACTCCTAATGCCTCGTGCCTGATACTGGTGAGGCAGGTCAGAAGCATCAAGAATGCCACCGAGACAGCTTTAATGTTCCAAGTATGTCATAGCATGAATAACCTAAGAACATCTATCACGCCAGGCCCAACTCTGTGACTCTGCAGGAAACGACTGTCCTCTGCAGTTGAGCCTACATTTTTCGGTGCCACAGCACGTGATCCTGAGCTATTCTAGGGCGCTTCAGGGAGAAGCAGACGTACGGGGAAGGGTAAGAGGGTGCGCTCCGCAAAACAGCAGCGTAGCTCCTAGGGTGACCGTGGGGCCGAAGTGAGATCAGTCAGCACGCCATGCCGACACAAATGGACTTAGAGGAAATCCTTGTGAGTGAATGAGGGACCCAAAGGCAGAATTAAAAATGTTTTGAATGACTTACGATACTTCTTAAAACACGAGCTCATGAGACCCATGCTCAGGGCTTCCAGTTCTAGATTCATGCTGCGGTGACTGGGATCTCTATTTCTGCCAGTCGCTCAGGGTGACGTGGACAGACGATGACGTTGCAGAGCCGAGCATGCCAATTTTGAACGTTTGTGAGGTGCAGGATGGAGTTACACGGGGTGTCCACGTGTTTAGGTTGACATTTACTCAGCACATGTGAGAAGTTGCTAGAAACCCCATCCTTCCTCATCTCTTCCCCTGCTTGGGGCAGATGTCCAGCCATCTCCAAGGAAGAGCTTGGTGACAGGCTGGGAGGATTCTGCATCCCCGGCACTGCCCCCAGCTATGGCGCCTTCAGTTCTGCCCCAGAGGCTGAGTTGAGGTGACATTTCTTGTCACACGAGGGCCAAGACCAGCCGAGTATGTACCCAAAGGGCAGTCTGCGCTGCAGAGCTCTGCACCGGCGGGCAGGGGCGCGGTTACGTGTGCCTCAGTGTGACAGGGGCGTCGTCGGGTTCTCCTTGCCAGATGGGCTGGGAGTGACCCCGTTTCCGTCCCCCGACTTCTCAGGGGTGGCTCCGCAGTCATTACTTTGCACTCCCGACTCCATGTCAGCATCGGCTTTCCAAAGGGCCCAACTGACAAACGTTCCCCTTCGACCTCTCGATTTAGTCTTAAGTCCATCAGGTAAGGACAAGCAAGAGCAGCTTGGGGTGGCACGTCCGAACCCAAGCAAGGAGGACAGTGTCTGCTCTGAATGGGTCGTCACGGGGAATCAGCCCACTGGGTCAGGAGGGCGTCCGTGTTTGTGGATGGCTCCACTTAGGGTTTCAGAACTGAAGCTGGGTCAGGAGGATGTCTCCAAGAAGGAGTGTCCCTGTGGGCCCTGGAGTACAGGGAGGGCCAGGATGGTGTCTGTGCTGGGTGCAGTGCCCCGTGGGGCGAGGCGGGCTCCGTGTGTGGGCACACGTCACCTCAGGGGTGCAGAGCCCAGGCAGGGTGAGAGCAGACCCCTCGCCATGTGGGCACGCGGGACTCGGGGAGGGTGCAGAGGGCACCCACGCGGCGTGGGGACTAGTGAGGCGAGGGTGCTGTGTGTGCAAGGGCGGCCTCGAGCACCGGGGAAGAAACCCACAGGTTAAACCAAGGGCCAGTGCAGGCAAGGCAGCCGGGTGGCAATGAGGGACTGGTCACCTCGCGGGACACGGATCAGATAGATGAGCATCCTGGGGAAAGAGGTGGCGTCAGGGTTAGAGAAGGGAGCTGCACATGTGTAAAGAAAGAAAAGTGGCACAAGCCATGGTGTCCAGTGAAATCATGGGGCTGGGAATACCAGTGTCAACTCAGGTTTATGGGTTTCAATAATAGAGATAATAGGTATCAGCATAGTTATAAATCTCTCTTCATATCTACGTGTGCGATGTGCAGAGATCTATGTAGGCATCTAGCCACCTATCCAGATAGAGAGAAACACAGACAGAAATGGGTACATAACACGCACACACCGCAGTTCTGTCACCTAAAAGGCCACACAGACGTTTCCATCCTGCATGTTCTTCTCCAAAATCGCCATTTTCTCCCATCAGAAAATGGAGCTGGTTTCTTCCCCCCTTTTGAAATTCTGTGGTCACCTCAACAAGGAGACTGAGTGTAAAGGCAAGGACACGGCTGGGAGTCCAGCTTCCACTAGCTTCTGAGACACTCCCCCATAGAACCCAGTGAGCATCCTGTGAGATGCGCATCTCTCAGGGTCACTGACTGGTGTTGTGTCTAACGGTCCCAGCTCATGTCCTAGTTCGCAGCCACCATCCACCACTCTAGTGCAAGTGAATGAATTCTGAATGACACAGTCTGCTCAGCTGACACCCAGAGTGGAGCTGTGCCTGCCCAGTCCCCTTCAGAGACCAGACTTCTGGGCAAAATCAATGTGGTGATTGTTTGAAGCCACAGACGTTTTGAAGTGTGTGTTACAAAGCACGAAACAGCTGGGAGAGTGGTCTTGTTTGGGACAATTGTTTTCTTTGACATGGCTCTTAGATGTCTAATGAGAGAGCACATGGGGAATGGCTTCAGGTGACGATAGAGAGTTTGAGACAAGATCTTGGGGCATATTAAATATTTGTTGATTGATTTTAAAGGCAATGAAATGACTGGCATACCCTTTTCAAAACATCACGTCTACCTATAGAAGAGGAAATGAATCGGAGTGGGCAGAAAACCAGAGCTGGGCCACCTCACGAGATGGTGAGTGAAGTTATCTCGTCTCTAAGTGACGTCAAAGGTAAGTGACGATGACTGTGGCTTGAACCAGAGCTGGAAATACACGAGAAGAGGTCTGAAATGGTTTGGGGGCTATTTGGGAGATAGGGTGCCCAGGATCATAACTCAGAATCTTAGGCACTCCTTCACATAAACACCCTGTTCATCGATTGATCCACAGGGAAAAAATTCACCTTGGACAGATGGTCATAATAATAAACTGAAGCATGCCATGATTACCAGTGCAAAGATCATAGCTATTAATTGGTACTAATAATCTTTGTCCTAATAGAAAAATCAATAGAATAAATGCCCAGAAAACTGAATTATACTCTGTTTTGACCACTCTATCTTGCTGAGTCCCAATTTCTGCCTCTGTAAAATACAAGCAGTAGTATTTGCCTTTAAGGTAAAGATGAAGTGAATTCTCTAAACAGCCTAGGATGGTGCCTGGAACGCCATCAATACTCATTACGTGCTAACTAAATCTCCATTTCAGAAGCTCCGAGTGTATGCCAGAGTGTATACGATTGGAAGGTGGAGGTCTTGGCTTCATACTTCTATCTTATGTTATTACCACCTCTGATCCACTAACCTCCAATCAATAGCCCCTTAGGAACTCAGCAGGACTGCCGTAGGTTGACTGACTGATGTCACCAGGGGAATGTGCGGCCATCAAAGGATGACGAGGAAGTTAAAGCTTTATTAACAGCAGGGAGACGGGTTGTTCTCTTAATCCTTCCTGCAGGTACAAAGTGATTTTATTTCAGGACTGAGGCTTGGACGGCTCACTTAGTGTGTCCCTCTCACCTCTCCTGGCCTATCAGACAATCAATGAAAGGCTAGTCCTCTACCGTATTAGCTGCTGCAGGCCCAGCTCCTCCTGAAAATCCTTGCCTGGTAGCTTGCACGTGTGTGGGCACCTCCGAGATAAACTGCAGTATCTCCAAGAAAAAGAAACAAATATACAAACCTGCTCAATGGAGAACAAAAAGACTTCGTACCACCTACCCAGCCTTTCCAGCCCTGGGATAAACTATTCTGAAAACCTTATTATGCTGAAAACGTTGCCATAAATCACAGCAGCTGAAACACACTTCTGAAGGTACCTGGAAAGAAGAATGGTGCCAAATTGGCCTTAACCTCCAGGGCAAGGGACAGGGTGACCGATTTGATTTCAAGGAATCAAAAAGAGCATCGAAGCCAAACTGCTCTTGCGAAGGTTGGCAAACATCGGAAGCATGCCTTGCTGGATGATTTCGAGCCTGAGTTAGGGACGTATTTAATCATGTACTGATTTACTCCTTTCCAGGTTCTTTGCTGGAGTTGAAGGTCATAAGCCAGAAACCCCTTCGTCCCCTGAGGTTGGGTGGATGTGCGGATAAACACGGGAACTGGTGAGTTTTGTGCCATGGGTAAATATGCAATATTTCAAAAGTCTGAGCACGGCATGTTTTAAATGAAGGAACTAGCAATTAATTATGCCTTAGGATCTCGGGAAGGCGTTTCTGATGGGACGTGATAGTCAGCCTGGCCGAGGACAATGACCAGAATGGTTCTCCCTCCAGAAAGAGGATGTACGAGGGCTGCCTGGGACGTACGCAGCCACGTCGTGTGAGAGATGGGTGCGGTGCCCCCCGCGTAGGGAGGGCACTCCTGCAGGTCCCAGCAGGTGGCCGCTCTGTGTTCTGGGGCAGCGGGCCGCGAGGCCTTGAGCAGGCGTGCTGCCGCTGAGCCTCGGTCTCCGGCCCTCGGGGGTAGGCTCAACCTTCGGACGAGAACAGGTATCCTTAAGGGTGCCCCACGCCCCCAAGCCCTTCGCATCACGCCCAGGCGGGCTGGGCTTCTGGGAAAGGAGCCTCTCCCCTCTCAGCCGCTCCGCAGCTCTTCCTCTCTGCTCTGACCCATGTTTGAACCTCTTAGAAAACAACCGCCAAAAAAATAAAATAAAAGGCACGGTGAGTCTCTTCTCAAAATCCTCGCAGGGGGCAGAACACAAGGAGCATTTCACTTGTCAATACTGTTTACTCCTTGGTGGACTGAATGTAAATCTAATGTTTTCCCAGGCAGTTGCTGATGGCTTTTCATGGACAACGACATATCCCTGGACTCTTTGACATTTCATTTTATGCTTCTGGGGCTGCCAGCTCTTTCCTGTAACTGCATGTCAAGATAACAAGAGCTCGCCTGCTTATTTAGAACAACCTGCCTCATAACTGACAGTCAAAACCTGCCACAGCCTTTGAATCATGCAAGCTGGCTTTTGCAGTGAAATTGGGGTAGTCTGTTCCTAGCACAGGAGGCGCACCCTTAAAATATCCTCAAGGGCGGTGGCCCAGAATGACACCTCGAGGTGTGGGGGTTCTTGATGAAATCACAATGTTGGTATTCTTAGAGTCCCAGAGATATAAATAATCAACAGCAAATCTTCAAGAACTATTACCAACCACAGTGAAAGCAGAACACAGGCAACAAACACTTGGTGGGCAAAATAAACTTCTAATTCACTCAACTGATCGATCGTGTTGACTGCTAAAGGTACGTAGCGTCCAGCCCTGGAATTTTCTCGTGGGAGGCAGCTGGGGCCTGCAGCTGCGCCAAAGGGATCGTGTAGATTCACACTCCTTCTCTGACACTCCTTTAGGCGTGTGTTGTTGGCACAGTTAGCTAACACCTCTGAGCCTCAGCTTCTCCTACATAAAATGGAGCTGACGCTGCCCTTCCCAGGAGTTTTGGGGGATGATGAGTGCAGACAGCGTGTATAAAACACGAACCAAAACGCTATGCGTGTCAGGTATGAACACCGATTTCGTTGGCTTTTGGGAGAGTTACAACCATCATCGCCTTCCTCATCACCACCATCAACATCACGGCTGCCCACCCCTTCCTCTCCCAACTGCCACTCAGGTTTCAGAGCCTCCTGCCTGGCTCTCAGACCCCACATCCTGACACTCTACCTCCATCATTATATTCTAGAAACATCTGCCTTCTTTCTGTCCAAGCTCATTCTTGCCTCAAGGCGTTGGCACTAGCTGCTCCCAGGGCTCGACACACTCTGTCTCCAGATCATTGCGGAGCTGGTTTGCTTTGACCTTCAGGTTTTAGCTTATAGCTCACTTTCTGGGCAGGGACTCCTCCAACTGCACTCTCTCTCTTCATCCTGTCCTCAGACTTCATTTTCTCTGAGTTCTCGCTGTAATTAATTTGCCTCCTGGTTGTGTACCTTTCCCCACAAGAATGTCGCCTCCAGAAGAGCATTGATTTCCCCCCCCTGATATTTTACTGTTGCATGGTCTGCTTTTAAAAGGGACCCATGGCAGAAACTAAAGAATAGATTATATAATTTCTCAATGAATTAATCAATCAACTAATTAATGAAAGTTTATCCATAGGTGAAATGACATATAAATGGATGTGGGAGTAAAACAGATCTCAATTCAAATCTGGCTACACAATAATAAGAGATTTTCAACTAATTTTTTAATCAACAAAGCTTTTGTTTTCCTATTGGTAAAATTAGAAATTATACTCAAGCCTCAGAGAGTTTTTTGAGGGTTTAGATGAAAACATGCAGGTAAAGCACTTTAAGAAACATCCAGAACATAGTAAGTGTGCAAAATTCATTACACAATTACTGAAAATCAACTGCCAGCAGACACCAATAACAGCATCTTACCCTTGACACGCCGTGTCTGCATCTTTGTATATTCTGTGTACAGACTTTCAGGAAACTTTTGGAACTCCATTATATAGCATTGTAAGTAAGCTCCGAGGACATTTTAAATTTAGATATACATCCCTCTTTCAAAATTATAAAATTCATTCAAGTATGCATACAATTCAGCTGTTCCTATTATATTCACAAAGTTGTGCAACCATCACCACCATATAATTCCAGGACATTTTTATAACATCAAAAGGACACTCCACGTGCATTATCAGTCAAAATTCATTCCTTCTCCCAACATCTTGTATTGACCACTAACCTACACTGTGTCTATGGGTTTGGATTTGTCTCTTCTGGAATCACACAGTATGTGTTTGGCTTCTTCAACTTAATGTTTTCATGATTCATCCATGTCATATCATGAGTCAATACTTCATTTCTTTTTATTGCTAGAGACTATTTCATTATGTAGATACACCATGTTTTGCTTATTCATTCATAACTTAGAGCCCATTAACTAACTGTAGTTTTTGCATTTTAACTATCATGAATAATATAATTATGAACATTAATGTACACCTTGCTTGTGGATAGATATGTAGGCTATCCAGGGGAAAAAGACAGCCATAAATGCCTCTATTTTTCTTATTACATGGATGGATACTTTCTGGACAACCCTATTTTCATCCCTCTTGTGTACATACCTAGGAGTGGAAAGAGTGGGTCATATGGTAACTCTATATTTAACATTTTGAAGAACTATGTAACTGTTTTCCAAACTTTCTGCACTGTTTCACATTCCAACCCACAGAGCATGAGGGTCTCAATTTCTCCACACCTTCACCAAGACTTGCTATTATCTCTTGAAGAGGATATGTACATCAAGATGTAATTGCAGTATTTCACTGCTAATAAATAGATGTATGTACAAATTACTATGAGAGTGAAAAGAGCTTGATTGAGTCTATCTAGCTGGGGAAGAATGTTTCCATGATTGTAATGGCATCTTGGTTAAAAAGTTAAAATTAAATAAGTTCTGCCAGAAGAAGTAATGAACTTAGGGGAGGGCAGTAAGTGTTGCACTGTGAATTTAGAGGACTCTTTCAAATTCCATTTTGGACAAATATTATTTAATTAAGTCAAATAAAAATTATGGCTCCCAGGCAAAGGAAGATACAGAAATGAAGCACTTACAAAGACTATATACAAGTATAAGTACCACCAACTTTCCTTTGCCCCCGTTTTTATGGTGCTATCTCTTCCAAACATTACAAGCATGTCACATGATTAATAAGACTCACATCCCACTTTATCATGTATTATGTATGTGAACGTCTATGTCCTCCATTCGATTATAACTCCAATCGCCGTATGCCCATAGGGTGAGCACAGTGCTGTGCATGGAGTTGGTGCACAACCAACATTTGATGGTAGAAAGGAAAACCATGTGACAATTCCATAGAGTCCCATAGCAGATTCTGAAGTATATTATAAAATTGTTCAGCTGGACATGGATTTTTATCACCACACTCATGCAACCATCTCCGCAGCCTTAATTCTAATCACAGTCAAGATTGTTTTGGAAATGATGGTCAGCAAAATCATCTTTGGGAGTGAAGGTCAATCACTTTCTTTTCAATTTACAATGTGCATAATCCAGACTTCTTATGTAATTCTAAATGAAAAATTAGTTGGAACTGAAAATACTACCATCATATTTTTTTATCCAAAAGTTCCCAGATTCCTTCAAATAATATTATTTATTTAGAAGCATTGGTCACTTGCACTCAATGACAAAATCACAGTAAAAATTAAGTGAAAAATTTCATGTGTCTCATAACTATTCATAGTAGAAGTCACAGATTAGTGCACAAACAAGTACTTATTTTTACTTGTACAGAGTTAAAATGATTCATTCTCAACACTTACCAGTTAGGAGAGTGGATATAAGAATCTGGACATATTTGAAAGCTAGGGGTATCTATGAAGTGGCAGTAATTTCTTGGAGCCAATAAGCATGCTCTCCCTTCCATATCACTATCCTTATTGTCCCCTTCCATGTCAAACTCTGAGGCTGTGTCAGTCGCAATTCGTCATCATGCTATCTCTGTTTTTATAGAAGATTTAAGAAGGTGAAAGAAACATTTTTGTACCTGTATCCTTATCTAAAGAAGGTAAATTAAAGATGGATGATGAAAGCCTCATGTTTCAAGAAAAATGTAAGAGAATATATTTCTTATTTGGAAATGAAAAAGCAATTCTACATGCTTAATATGCCAACAAAATGTGTGTCAATCCATACAAATCAAGGTGTCACTAATAAGCAGACCATATTAAGTACTGAATTGAATATGCGATAGTTGCATCCAAAGAACTTAATAATCTAAACAAGAAAGAATAAAATTTTAGCAGGGTTTGTTTTTGAATGACAATAGAGCAATGCTGCAGTAAAATGTATTAAGTGTAAAACTGATGTATCAAGATCATTTTCCAATGACAAGTTTATAAAAGTTTCTTCTGTGTACAGCAGAAATTAAGGGTTCAAATTGAAATAAGCATTTGTAAAAGTAAAATCATTCCTAAACAAAATTGTTCAGCACGTTGAAGACCAAAGATGAAAGCCCACAGAACATTAATTTTATTATGGACCATTTATATGTAATTGAGAGACTCGTATGCATGGCGCCCACAATAAGCACGTACCCTAATACTGCTTCCTTTCAGCTGTTAAAAACTTGAAGATAGACAAGTCTGAATTGCTTTGTAAACTATTGGTTGATGATATCTTCGTATTAAGCAAACAAACCATGCTTGACAATTTTGAATACACCCCAAATTTAAACCCACCCCTTGCATCACTTACCAATAATCACCTGTGCTAAAGAGTTTTCTGTAGCATCTGTCAGACACACAACAAGGAACACTGTAGAATGGAAATGTTCCCACGGTGTTAGCCGCAGAGAGCTAATGCTTTGCTTGATGAATTAGTTATACATTTCATCTGGCATTCACCTTAGAGCTGGGCAACTATGTAACGGAAGGTGCTGGGTCATTTTGGTCTGTTAAAAAAAAATCACTTGCTCCCCTCAAGCCAGAAAAAAACAAAAACAGACAAAACCAAAACCCTACCTTCAGCTCCCCAATGAAAATGAAACCAACAATTAAGCATCGTTGCTTGACATTATAACCATACACACTCTGAATAGTTATCTTCAAAAGAATTAAGAAGTATTTCTTTTAAAAAAGAAATAATTAAAAAAGTATTTTAAAAATCATTTTCTAGTGGAACTGAGTTTTTTAGAAATTCAATAGAGAAAGAACAATCTGACATATATTCTTGTGCTTAGGTTATTTCCAAAAGTCAAAGTAGTAGCCTGAGCTATACAGACATTTTTAATAAATAAATTTTGTTTTTTTGGGGGGTCCCCCCTTGTAGACTCAAAATTGTGAAGTTGAAATTGATTTTGAGCCCCCCCTTGTAGACTCAAAATTGTGAAGTTGAAATTGATTTTTAAAATTATTCTTTGGTTTTCAATTTTATGAAAATTCACTATTACAACTTGTGTTTTCCAGTTAACAATGATCAAAGAATGAGGAGTTCCAAAATAAATTATTGAACTGCAGTGTAACCTGGTCAGAAACAATAAGTTTGATGAGGTACTGCAAACCTTGAATACACCTGGAATTAGTAGCCCATTAAATAAACCATTGCTCTAACATCACTCAACACAACCTGTCTGTATTCAGAAACCCCTATATTATATGTGGGCAGCATTTTCCATTACACAAATAGTTCTATCCCATTCTCAGATAAATAATCCAATGTTGAAATCTTTACTGAATATTCAAAAACAAACAAACAAAAAACACTGTAAGAGGAGATAGTGACATCCTGATGCAAAAGAAAATATGTCAGACTTTTAGTTCCAGATCAAAGCAGGAATAAACTATGGAACAGAAAAATACCACCTAAATATTTCTGTAACTTCAACTGAGATTACTTAATTAAATTTGAATTAAAATTTTAAGATTTAAATTAAACAAAATGGCATGCAAAATTTGAAGTAACTAGTAAGTCAATAAGGTGCGAGTGGTGGACAGCTGTCAGAGCAGTGGCAGAGAGTCAATGGGAGCCCCCCGAGCTCCCAGGAAGAAAGGAGCACCCCCATGCCTGAGGAAGGATGCACGACTGAAGGAAGACTGAAGACTTCATCACCTCTGCTTCTCCCCTGTGCAGAGGAAATAACGTGCTCTCGCCCATACACTGCATGCTGGAGTTGCCCTAGGGCAAAGCCCAACGACTGTAGAAGCTGTTGTTGAGGGTAAGGGAGACGGGTACAACCCCAGTAAATGAGACACCAGGGACAACATTGCTGACTTCTAGAATGGTTCCAATGCCTCGAGACTCAGCACTGTCTTTGTCTTCAGCCAAAATGCAAACCCCCAACTTGTTATAAAACAGATGCATGAAGTATATCTCAGTAATTGAGTAATATTTGATATGGAATTATACCACTGACTTTTATCCTCCTCTAATGATAGTAAGATGACCTGGAATAATTACATGGGTAATTATCTGTTAACAGTTCAATTATAGCATTATGAGGATTGCTTAATTGTCTTCATCGGGGGTAGCAAGAGTCAAATCTGCAAGGGGCAACCCACCACTTTGAAGGTGGACCTACCATTGGTGATTTATCCTCAGTTCCACGGGCACAAGTGAGGAAACTAAATAGATGGCTCTTTCAGGTGACATTCAGGTGAACCTGGCCCTTAGCATCACCATTATTGTAGACCCAGGGAGGGGAGTAAGCAAGGTCCAGAGAGTAGCTTCCCATCTTGAACATCCTCAGTGGGAAAGCTCAGAGTTTCTGGAACTATATACCTAAAAGTGAAAGAACCGCGTGGGCATTTGAGCTGTCCTTTTCCATTGTTTTGACTTGCACAATAAAATTTTGGTAAGTATAAGGAAAACTTCCCTTCTCAAATGCACCTGTTTTCCCCCTACCCCAGTCCTCAGGGCTATCTTCAAGAAAACCAGTCCCTTGGCTTGCCCACGCCGTGTGGAATGGTTGTGAAGGTGCAAGTTATTCCCCAAATACTCTCATGGTTAGAAAGTCACTGTCATATCCAAAGTTTAGCATATGGTGCAAGCCTTCCAGTCCACACACGGCCCTCCTTGAATGGAGGTTTTCCTCTGTCTTGTCCCCTGTCCTGCTCTCTGCACTAACATTCCTCACTCCTGGTACCTGCTTCCTGCCGGCAAGGCAGCCTCTAGCCTGCAGTGTAGTGAAACAGGAACAAAAGATAGAATCTTTTCTCATTTGTGTCGACTTGGACTGTTTTGGTATATGTTTCTTTTTTTAACTTTGCCCAATGTTCATCCCATAATTCTCTCTTACCAAGACCTCTGGAGACCTAGGGGTGAGCAGGAATGAGGCCAAAGATGAAGTGATACTACATTCTCCAATATAATGCTCACAAGTTTTCTATGTTCTACCACAAACTTTAGTCTCCCAAATATTCACATAACAGTGTGTTTCATAATATTTTTGGGGATCCTGTAAGCATTAAGATACCCTGATTTAGAGTGTGAGAGAGGAAGTTGTCCTGGCTACATACAAGAACAGATTTACAAAAACACGAAGGAAAAAGAGGAAACAAGGAGAATTCTTTCTATTTATTAACTACTTCTATGTACCAGGTTCTAGATAAGACATTATAGAATTAATTTAATTTAAATTAGATTAAATTTTCTTATGAAATAGTAAGACAGGAAGTAGAAGATTGATCTCTTGTATTGAACTAACACTGTGTGAGAGATCTCACACAACACAAAGGTCTGAAGAAGAAGAGACTCCAATGCCTGACTGTGAAGGTCAAGGACAGGTCTACCACCCACCAGCTGTGTGACCCTGAGTCAGGAACTTAACTCTGCTGAGCATCAGTTGTCTTCAGAACACGGGAATAATAACATTATCTGGCTCTGAGGGTATTTTAAGGAATAAATAAGTCAATACATGTAAAGGTTTTGAATCAATGACTGGCCCAATGTAGACTTTTTATATAGGTGTTAAATAGGTTAAATTACTCGTTTTAGCCCCTACTAGCTTTCTTACTGGACACAAACTACACAACAGCTTGTGAAGACACTGGGGGTTCTTTGTGTTAGGTTTTGTTTTGATTTGGTCTTGTTCGGTTTCATTTGGATTCTGATTTGTTATTTTTTTTTGTTTTGTTCTTATTGAATCTTAGTATGTGGGGGAACCAAACCTCTAAATAAATACAACCAGTCAAAGCCATTTTTTCTGATGCTTTGCTGCTTTAAAATTAAGACTATGGCGAAGGGCAGAAAATGTCAATAATTATTGATGTCATATCTAATTTTACTCTTGGAAATACATATTATTATTTATATTTCCAAAGAAGAAATTTGCCTGCAAATCTTTAATCTAATGTTTTAAAACTCATGGGTAGATGATGGATTTGTCTTCATTCTCTAATTTTAAAAGTTAGGAGGCATCTATAAAATATTTATAAATTATGACTACTACTTTTTTCTTTTAAAATTTAGCTTATTATCTATTTATAGTTCTTTAATTGTTTAATATTTGTTTTTCATTTGAAACGCAGCAGCGAAGATTGTCCCCTGTAGCTTTTGCTGTTTACATCTTCAATTTCTCTAACCACCGGAATTCTTATGTCTAATTTGTCTGTGATTGTGAACTCTTTGGGGATTGGAATAACTTCCTGAAATTCCTGAAGTTATCAGACGCATTGATGAGAGAGCCAACAGAGCAAACAAAGTCTACCAAGCTGAACTTCCCACCAAATCTAATGTTTGTACTAAAGAAAAAGAAGGAAGTCCTCATTTCCCCTTACCTCCACCCCATCAGATAAGGGGTAGGTCAAAATAATGACAGCACCTTGGATGAGATACTACCCAACACTTACAGAAAAGAGGTCATCATGAAAGTATCTATTTCTTTTATCACTCAGTTCCTTTCTTTATCCCAAACACAATGAAATGGAGTCACCAAGAACTGTCCAGCACGCTGTCAACAAGTAAGAGCAGTTATGGACTAGGTTCGGCGTAGGGTGGCAAGTTAGATTTGAATATGACAACCTATGTGTAACTTTCTCCTTGGGATAAAGGTAATAAACACTGACTTAAACACTGACTTAAAAAGAAAATCAGTAACATAAGTAAACAGGCTGTCGTGATCTTGCTTTGTTAATTAGCCTAATATTTCTAAATTATTCTCTGATACGGCGTCTTATTTTGATACTTGTAGAAAATGTGATTTGGTAGTGTTTATTTATATTTACTGATAAATCCTATTGAAGGGTTTCCATCCTCAAACTAGACCTGCTCCCAATACAGGACCTCACCCACAATTAGTTATTGGGAAGGTAATGATTTTCAGCAGTGTGATTTCCTCTCAATGACATTTTATTTAAGTAAGAAAACCTGTGTGAAGTGTCTGTGTGCCTATGGGTAATTTATTTGAGATTTAAAATGTCAAATGGTGGCAAGAACTATGGTAATTTTTTAAGTTGGGAAAGTAAAGCAAAATAAGTGTTGACTTTTCATTTCCCAGAGAGGACCTAACACTATTTAGTAATACCCAATCCCCTGCTCCCACTTCTTAAATGACATAGATGCCAGCAGGTGTGTAAATCACAAAAGAACACAACCATCACAGCACAGGAGGTCTTTTCATTACAGTCAAAACTAAAAATAGGAGTCCTAGCTATTTTCTTACCTAATCCTTTATTTAAAGAGAAACCCTAGGATGAAAATGCGAACTTCTCTCTTTCCTCTGAAATAACAATGAGGCCACATTCAATTTTATTTCGGTGCATCCTCCTCAACCTGCCCTAACAACGGAGTGTTGTTATAGAAATATAAAATCTAGGGGTAACTGAAAGTTGGAGATATGAATTCAAGTAGTAAACTAGCATATGTCCATGTGAGAAAGACATTCTCAAAGGATTCTGCAGAGCACGCCATCTGTGGAGCATTAAATAATTCATTTATGTTTCATCTGGAGACAAGAAGTTTTGAGTAGGGTAAATTAGGTAGCTTAAAATCTATGTAGGCATAGCACGTTATTAAAAATAATAATAAAGCTAGTTTTCTATCTGAGATAGGTGTATAGAAATTACAATGAAAATGAATTTATAATAATTAGATAACAGTTCAGCAGTGAAATTGTCTGCCTTCTGAAAAGCATGTTTTTTTATTCCCTGGAGGTGTTCGTGACAAGGCCAGAGGGCCAGCGTGGCCCCTATTCATTAAATTTTCTTCAACTAGGGCTGTTCGCTCCCGAAGCACAGGGAAGGTATGATGTATGATACGGACTTGGTATCTATTTTCATGCCCTCTACCTGTAGGCAAAAAATTAACCCAAATATCTGAAATGAAAAGCAGAAGTGAAACACAAATGCAGTATATCTCTCTCCTCACTAGAGAATCAACCCCAGGTATAGAAAGGGATCCTAAACTGGGTCAGAGGTGGACTTAGATGTGTGTTCCCCAAACTTGTTCCAAGGCAAACTATTAGCTCCGTGGAAGGCTGGCAGCTACGGGATACAACGGAGACTCCAAATGCATGCTGTAGGGAATTGAGGTTTGGGAAACAGCTAAGGAAAGTGCAGATAAGCATAAATTGATTGCAGAAATTATGAGACCATTTAATATGTAGAGAAAAAACGTCATTAAAGGAGGGATTAGATAGGCAATTTGACCAATTGACTTTCAAAGATTCTTTTTCATTCTTTTTTTGAAGAACATCTTTACCAAGTTATGAGGTTCTAGTTGTATACAACATAATTTGAGAAATGATCAATGAATTCAAAAGGTGAAACTGATCCTGACATACAAGAATATATGTATTTACCCCTGAGGGGTTAAGCTTTTAATTCCAGAAGAAAACCAGAGTGAGAAAGCTCATCTGTAACAACAGGAGTTATTTCTCTTTAGAAATGTATACGAAGCCAGAAATCAAGTACAGAATACAAACTTCAAATGCCCAGAACACTGACAATGGTGTCACATACATATGAGAGAGGTCAAAGATGGAGATTGAACTAATGAAATGGAGCAATGATACCAGAACGAAAAGGCAAGGAATGGAGAAGCATTGCTGAGAATCGTTGGCTGTGTTTATTGTTATGGGTTGTTGCCCTACAACTGCAGACCTGTCTGTACCCTCCCCGCCACCTCACGCATTCCCCATGACATCCTAAGGCAGGAGCTGGACATGCAGGCCACGGTAGGAGACAGAACTGACTCTCCCTCGGGGGTTCTGTTCCTCCTCACTCGCACACCTCACATCATCCTGTGTGGCCCCGGAGGGTGGCTGGTTAGTCCATGACAGGGAAGATTCCTCAAGGGAGGAACAGCCTAAGACAGGCAGAGTCACATGGGGGCCATCAGGAGAGAGCTTGGGCTCTACAGAGGTGAGGCCCAGCCCTTCACCCTCTCTGAGGCTGATCTCCTGCCCGCTGGCTGCCTGGCTTCCCACACACAGCACAGACTGAGATCCATGGAAGGATATCGGCCATTTCCTCTTAATGGATGTCTTTGTAATGACAATGACCCTATCCCCTGGGGTGGGCACTGGTGTGTGAAGGCACAGCAGGTGCTGGAGCACAATGGGGACTTCCAGGAAAAGCAGTTTCAAGGCAAGTCACTCACAGACCCTGGAAAAACCAGTTTTCCTTGTTTGCCCACCAATAAAAGCTCTGCGTGGCCCGATTCTGGACTCTTCCAGCCCATGAGCCTGGAGTCCCTTGGCCCCACTTGAAACATACTTTTGGCTACTGTCTTTCATCACCTTGTGCCACCTTTCCTGTTTTCCCAGCCCCCGTGTGGTGCTGGACGCGACAATGGGTCAGTTATGATATATTACAAGGCTGAAGGTATTAAAAGACGAGGGTAGACTAGGCGACAGTCAGAATGAGAGAGCCCTAGTCACAGCCAATGAGTCCCAACCAAGTCGAGGAAGCACTGAAGTGTTCTAGTATCAGGTTACACTAAGGTAAGGGGCAAGGCAATCCTCCATCCTTGCAAACCTGAGCTGTAGGTCAAGTTGCCTAGGAAACAGTCTGACATGAAGATTCGTGTGTCACTCCAGTCCCAGGCCCGAGGGGAAATAAAGCGCACAGTGTAGAGAAGAGAGAAGCTGTGTGCTAGGGTCCATTTTCTTTCAGCGATGAGCAAGGGCCTCAGCTCATTCTAGTATTTTCTCTCAGTGATGATGCGCGAAAATCTCAGCTCATTCTAGGACCCACCGAGAACTCAGGAGTGGGTATTGCCCTTTAGAATATCCCCCTATTAGACAGAGGGGTCAGTCTCTGACAGCTTTCGCTGACCAGTTGTTGGGTACCAGCTGCGTGTAGGAAGAGGCATGAGACTGGGCAAAGTGGCTCTCTTTGGGAGAGGGTCATGCTTGGAAATCCATTCGGCTGTGAGCCGGGAGCCATACAACAGGCCTTGCGGTTGGGAAGTGAGAGGCGTTCTTGAAGGGAGGCGCCTCGGCTAGTTCATTGCACCCATGAAAACTCAATTTCGGGGAGGAAAACCATCCTTTTAGCCTTTTTACTGCATATAGGTATAAATACAGAGCAGGTGTCATACCTAAAATCTACTACAAGACCAACAAAACCACATGTTTTTCTGCAAAAGACACTCAAGTTCTTTGTGCCATGTTGTCTCCCCTTCATTCTTCTAATTTAAAAGAAAATTTTTTTTTACCCATCCAGATTTTGTAATATATGAGCACTTTTTCAAAATAAAAAAACGTAACAAGAATGTTGATACCAAAAATGTTAATATTTTCTTGGGTTACTATATGAGGTACTATAGAGTTATTTTATTACCCACATAAAGCAATAAAATTTGATGTCCTCAAAATTAAAATTTAATTAAATAGTTATAACATAAAACTCAATTGGTAAAGTCAGATAAATTATAAATTAATAATAAACATTTGCAGTGGAATGTAACAGGGGTATTAATATTAAGGAAAGCAATGAATTAAGGGTCCACGGTAGTTTCCAGGCTCTTTTGATATGTCTTTCGGAGCAAATTAATCTCATTTGAAAAGGTTCAGTTTTTCATCTGAAATTAGGACAAACGCTTCTATAACAAGTATTCGTTGTTGCAGGGTTTATAAGAAAGTGGCTATTAAAATCTAACAAGTACTACTAATAATAGAAAACTTTTACTGAACATGGTGTGTGCCAAGCCCTTCTATGTACATTCTCACTAAACTTCATTTAAATATGGAAGAAACAGTGATGGGAGGTTAAATCTAGCCAAATGGTTACGAGTGTGAGACCCAGCGTCAGACTGTGGGGTTCAAATCCTGGTTCTGCTCTCTGATTGCATAACCTTGATTGAGTAGTTACATGGGCTCTCTGTGCCCAGACTTCCACCTCTGCATCTACCAAGAGAGCTATGGGTATTAAGTTGGAGGTGTAATTTGAGCAGATAAGTGGGTGTTACCTATGAGATCAAAATGTATTAGCTATAAATAAGTTAAATAAACAAAATTTGACTTGTCCAGTGTTAGAAGGTCATACAGCTAAAAGGTTAAGGAGCCTGGACTTGAATCCTGGAAGCCTAACTATAGAATATGCATGCCTCAAACCTTCTAAACAACCCATGACTATGTCTTCTTATTGACTGTTAAGGGCTTGTAAGAAGGCTTTCACCAAGGGCTTTCTGTTTATAACATTTGAAATCGCTCCCTGACCTCACAGGAGGTATTACATACAGAATGCTGGGTAAGGCCGTGGGTTCCTGGGTTACCCTTCCCGAGTCCAGTTCTTCATACAGGGTCTCGGTGTGTGAATCCACAATGTGGCAATAACTGTATGACCTACTGCATACTGTAAGGATTAACTGAAGGGGCTATGTGTAAAAACTTCTGATCGGTCGTTACTGATCAGTAAATGCAATCACACTCTTCATCACAAGATGCTCTCTTACTCTCGGCAATGTACAGGCCACATCTGGAAGGCTCTGAGGGGTCATTGCCAAAAAGGAGAGGGAACTGATGGCATCAGACCCTGTGCTCTTTGTCAGGTTGTTCAGGTTTTTTTTTTTTCACTGATTTTCATAGCAACAATGTAAACTATTTGCCATTTTTGTGGGTCAAAAATGGTCAAGTAACAGTTTCATATAGTTCAAACTAATACCTAACTCCATCGGCAGGTAGGGGGATTGGCTGAGCGGACTTGAATGGCCTCTGTACATTCCCGTGCGCAGAGAGTGGCCGGAGAAACGTTTGTTCTGGCTGTTTCAAATCGCATGTTCTTTTCATATTGTTTCTCAAAAGCACATGAACACCTGTGCTTCTGCAGACATAACAGCCAATGAGCCTACTTTGCTCCAGACACACCTGATCTATGAATGCCAGTCCTCAACGAACAACAATTACTGAAAAACATTTCTTTTCTACCAGCTTAAATGTAATAGCCCCACAATTATTCCATTTCTGGCTTTTTAGCCTCAATGCACTTGAGATTAGCACATTACGTTCTTGGGTTAAATTATATTGTTTGACAGTTTATCAAGCATTCAAAGAAAGGCTCAGTGAAGCCTGAACTTTGCTTCCCACATGCCTCCCAGTGCGGGCAGAAGGGAAGCTTTGTCTTTGTTTCCTACAGGCCCTGCTACATCACAAAACCACCCTCTTTGAGTTCAGCGGGATTCTCAGCCTGGATCGTACAAGCTACAGTACTGAGCATCATATTGTTTGTGAAAAAAATCTCTCACCTTTATGATCTTCTTCATTTCTGCCTAATCGTCTAAGACAAGAATAGCATGCTGTGCCTAAGGGGGGAAATTTTCCATTACTACTGAAAAGATAAATGATAGGAAGCAAAATGAAGCAGGCTCATTACAACCTTAAAAAAAGATGGCAAATTGGTCTTCAGAAGTGATATAATAGCGCTGACATTTTTAATACTTTCCCATTCAGTCGTGGTATTTTCTATCAAGGTTTTCATAATGTGCAATACAAACACTGAGAGATGTTTGCAATAATGTACGATGCTTAATATTTTTAACTACGTCTCTCCTGAAATCTTCCCTTCACGAAAGGCAGCTATTTCATTAACCAGTGCCGCCTAAAGTGAGCTGAACGATCATATTTAAAGAAGCACTTAACAGTCATTCATTTATTTTGCCGTAGCTGTGTTTTCAATCTGTGTAATAATGGCCCTAATGGCATTTGATAAACTGTGAAAATGCCCCGATTTCTAAGAATGGTTAGAGGCAGACAGCTCATTTGATGCTTTAAATATCTGATGAGCTGAGAGATGACAGAGCTGAAGGGAAGATTGATTTTTCAGAAACAAACAGTTTACAATAATAAGCCAATTTCTGGCTAGTGACTCACTTGGAGAAGCGATTTCCAAACATATTTTCATTAGTTGCAATGAACATTCCCAAGGTTTCACATCTTTGGCACCCTGTGATGGGCTGCTAATTCACTAATTGAGATGGGTATTTTATAAATAGTCATGATAGTCACATAGATAAAATCCCTTATTTACATGAAGCCTATGCACCTGATGTATGCAACTGCAAGAAAGTCTGAGCTTGGCTCCACACTAAACTTGTCAGAGAAAAACGAATCCACAAATAAGTCTCTTATTTCCTAAAGGATACATAGAAGCTGTCAGTTCAGAGCATGTGTGGCACCTAACTCAGATGCTCACATGCACTAAGTGTCACCTAGATATTGAAGGGTACCAGCCTTCTCTGATGGGAGTTGAGCAAAGCAATAAAATATACTCTTAAGACACTAGGAACTAATGGCAGATTCATTCTTGAGAATGAATTATCAATAAAAAGAAGAAAATATGAAAGGTAGAATGTAATTATTGATACTAATATGATAGAAATTCTCTAGTTAAAATATTGGGTAGAATTTGAGATGAAGAGATAGGAAAGACTGTAGGATGTCAGTTGTGGTAGTTTTGGTTAATGCATCCAGAAAAATGAGTTCAAAACCCTGGCTACCTCCTGCTGTCCCCTCTCTTGGTTTGCAAAGACGATAGAGAGTCGATACCATGGGCAAATACACACTCTTAAACATCTTTAGGCTTAAATTCCAACTTGGGCCACTGCCCTGGTATTCGGGCCTGGAATGTAGGGAAGCACGGCACCACTGTTTCCATACAATCTCTGGTTCTCTTTATCTCTTGTGGCCAAGAGAAGCAGAGATCTTGCAAGCGGGTGGTACCTTCACAGTGGAGAAGAGAGAAAATCAAAAGGACGTATTATAAACGCATTCTCAGCTTGTCCCCAGAGTGTCCTTGATGTCAGTATTCTTCATGCTTCACTGAAATCTAGTGATAGGGAGCACCGTACCTCCCATGATAGCCCTTTTCAACTTTCAGTAGCTCTTTTAAGTTCAAACTCTCTCTCGTAACCATCACCCAGTGGTCACGGATTTTCTCTGTAGAGACTCTATTAGAAAAGTCAAACTCTTCTTTGTTAATATGGCTCTTCAATCATCTACAAAACTCTTTAAGTCACTTTTTGTCTCTGTTAAATATCTCAAGTTCTCTCCATTCTATTTCATACAATTTTGTGATTATTTGTGTCTCTTTTGTCTGTTTTTGCTCCATATTTTAAGAGTTTAATTCTGATGCTATAGGTCTTTGATTAGTTGCCAAATTCTCCATCATTGTTTATGAATACTTGTCCATAGGATACAAAATTCATAGCCAAGATCTACCGACCTTATGCTGCAAAGCTACAGCTTTGTAGACAGGATGTGTGTTTTGAAGGACTTTAAATAGCACTGGTTTGTAGTTTGAAAAGGTAATTCATGGTAGTAATTATAACAATAGCAATAATTTAAAAAAACATAATATTTACTCAGCACTTATTCTGAGCCTGTACCAGGCAGATTAGGATTAATTAGAGTTTACCAAATTTAACTTGCATTGTAACCATATTGCCTTCCCCATTTATAGAAGACTAGTGTTTACAAAGGACAAGTACCTTCCAAAGATCGCTCAGTTGTAAGTTACAGAGCTGAGATCAGAACACAAATCTATCTGAATCCCCCTGCGATGCAGTGTTTTCTCACAACACACACACACACACACACACACACACACACACACACGCATTTAAACCCAAACACAATATATTTTTCCTGAGTACTTAACCCTTGTAAAAGCAGCCTGGCTTCAAGAGCACCACTTCTCTCACTGGATAGGGTTGTAATGTCCCCAGGTGAGCTGTGTTCCTGCCACAGGTCCCATATGGGACCCCATGAGAGTGAGGGACTGTAGTGTGCACATCTTTGCAACTTTACGATCCCCAATACAGTATGAACTGGATTTACCAAACTGGTAATTTCGAATCCCAACTCTGCAGTCAATTGGCTGTGGGTCCTTGGGCAAGTTACTTTGAAACCACTGACCTTCAGTCATTTCTGACTGCAAGCTCGGTGGTCTCAGGTTCATTGACAGAGATTGTCATTGAATGAGAAAAAACAAACAACAACAACAAAGAACTTGACACAGGATCAAATATAAAAATGATCAGGCAATAAACTTCAACTTATCTTCTCCTGGCCCTGCCCACTGTCCCAATGTAACTCACAGAAGGCCAGCCTCTCACCAGAGAGTCACGTGTGATATGAGTCTCAGCCAAGCTGTGTCACCCAAAGATGATCAGTTAATTACCCGACGGAAGGAAGAGAGAGATCTAGACTACCTGAAAACAATAAACAAGGAAATCATGGAGATGAGTGTCACTGAGCTGGAAAAGTTGGGACAAATACATGAGACCTTCCGGAAAGTATGAGAATAAAGTAGGGGCACCGACATGGTGATTTCATTAAAGCAATGGTAAGTGTGATTCAAATAGAGTAAGATGATAAAATGCACTTTGGTTTGCTGGAAATCTCAAGGTCACTCACTCTGTGTGAGGGTAGCTTTACAAAGTGTCAGAGAGAGGAGAGACCAAATAGACACTTTCCTTTTTGTCCTCAGCATCCCACGGTCCCCAGCACCCCACGGTCCCCAGCACCCCACGGTCCCCAGCATCCCACGGTTCCCAGCACCCCATGGTTCTCAGTACCCCACGGTCCCCAGCACCTGACAGTCCCCAGCACCCCATGGTCCCCAGCACCCCACAGTCCCCAGCACCCCACGGTCCTCAGCACCCCACGGTCCTCAGCAAACGCATTCCACACTCTGGTACCAGCTCAGGCGTTTATCCAGCTCCCAGCTGGGAGCTGACCTTTTCTTCGGTTCCCATGACTGTTGGAAAATTCTTGAGGAAATCTAGGTTATTAGGGTGTGTGGCCGGCTTTCTTTATATATAAAAAAAAAATGCAACAAGAGAGAAATACTGTAATTTTTCAAGATTATAAAATGCCTCTGCTTACATTCTCTCCACTTTCTAGGAACACAGTTTTTTGAAGTAAAACAAAACAAACCAACCAACCAAAAAATAACAGACGACTAAGGAAGACATCCCTTCATTGAATGCTGTCATTCCACATGTGTTTATTAAGACCTAGGTGAGCTCAAATATTCCTGGGAGATAGAAAATTTTGTTCTTATTACAGCTATAATTTTTGTGTTCTCAGATTATTCTGAAGGGAAGAAGATCGTGGAAAGTTCTAGAAATGGGCAAGTGGGAAAGGCTTATAAAGAAATGGTTATGTAATACAAACCTATGGATGAATTTGGTTTACAGGATACAGTAAGATGGATAATGCGCCCCATTTCCCCATCCCCCAAGCATGCCCACGTCCTAATCCTTGCAACCTAGGAACGATGCCTTCTGTGATGACTAGAGAGACTTTGTGGATGTGTTTCAGTTAAGGATCTTGAGATGGGGGGATCGTCGTTGAGTAATCTGAGCTGACCTGAGGTAATCGTTAACTATCTTTATAAAAGACACCTCGAGGACAAGGACACGGTGAGGTGATGACGAAGCAGAGATGAGGCGGTGCTCTTTGACGATGGCCCACAACTCATGGAATACCTCCAGCCACCAGAAGGTGAAAAAGGCAGGTAAACACATTCTCCCCGCAGAGCTGTGCGAAACCAGCCTTGGTGATGCGTTGACTTTAGACAGTTAAAACTGATTTCAGCCTTCTGACCTTCAGAACCATTAAAGCAGAAATGTGTGTTCTTCTAAACCACTGAGTGTGTGGAAATTCCTTACAGCAATGATGGAAAAACAGTATCGAGAGGGCGATGACAACTCATCCTAATGAGATGTTTTCAAGTAGATAAATAAGATCATAACGGGATAAAGGTGGAGCTATGTTACATCTTGTAATTATTGCTAAAACATTGATTTTTCCCCCTAATAATTATATTTAAAAGTCTCACATCAGGTTGTTTCAAGACACTGAGGCTCAACAATTCCCTTCTTACAAAATTTTCCTTTTCAAAGGCCTTTGAAAAAGTTTGTAATTACCAGTGTTTCTCATGTTCTTTTGAGGCAAAGAAAATACCGTCAAATAGGGAAGATGATAGAAGAGAGCACGAGAAACGTCCACCTATGTTTTTCTGGTGCTTTCAACTCTATTTCTCACGTATGAATGAACCCCAACCCCATCTCTCCAGGGAACAAATTAATAATTAAAGAAGGACTCACATTTCAGCTTTCTAGCAGTGCAAAATCACATAAATACTTACTTCTGAACACTGCTCAATAAAGAGTAAGTTGTCATCTCACCCTCTAAACGAAATACCTCCATGAGTCCTTCACACAAATGCAAAATCACACAAGGGCTGTCCGGAAAGTATGCAGCCATGCAACAGCAAAAAGAGGCATTTATGGCTGCAGTTTTTCCAGTCAGCCCTCGTATATGGCCGTTATGTTCAATACAACTCTTGAGCAAGAATATGATGAATAGATCCCTAAAGCCAGTCTGCTGCCTTCAAAAGGGAAGTGCTCCGAGTCTGGAGCACTGAAGACCACGCAGCATGCAGAACTGGTGTTCGTCTCTCCCGTTTACGTGCCCTTTTCCTACCACCTGTGATCTTCCCTGCACCAAAGCTGGAATAGAAACTCCTCTGCTTGCTAAATTAGGCCTCTGTCGCCTTGACCTTGCCCACCAACTTCACACCGACTCCATGTCACCCTGCTCTCTCCCTCACTTCCAAAGCTTGGGACCCCGGGCAGAGTCCCAGGAGGTGCCCAACTGGCTTTCCCCTAATGACCCTTGTACTCATCACTTGGACCATGTCCTTCTTAGCACTCATAACTTTGAAGACTGTGCCATGTGTTACTTTTCTTATTTTATGTGTGCCATCTACCCCCACTTCTTTCCCTCCATGACACTGAAGGACTCACTGTCCTATTCGTGACTCGGTCACAGGGCCTAGATCTGAGCAGACGCCCCAGAGTTACGGGGAATGAATGATCAGATCACTGAACACGCTGGAGGAATGCAGGGAAGAGCCCCAGGGCCTCTGCACATGTCTATCTTATATGACAAAATTATACGAATCATCTATTCATTATGCAATTTTGATTTGAAATAAGTGAATGATTCTTGCTTGCAACTTTCTATAGCACTAAATTTACAAGCCAGGCTTATTTTGTTCATGACTGTTGGGGCAACATTAAGTATTTCCAGGATGTTCTAGCCCACCCATTCTTCTATTTATCTCACTTTGAAATTGTAGTTTCCTCCGACATTCTTGTTGAGAGCAGAATGTACCCATTGGGCACTGGATTTGTGGAAGTCCGTCTGTGAGTGCTCATTTCACCCTGGATGTTTTGGTTTTGATTTTCACGTCAATATACCGAAGTCGTTCTCCTTTCGTCTCTTGCAGATGAAGTGCTTTTGGGGCCACTACCCTTATCCTTAGGTGGAGCTCACAAAAAGACTTGCAAATCATTAAAAAAAGAAAATGAGGAACTAATTATTAATAGCTTTCCCACTTGCCCAACATTTCTTATTGAAATACTTATAAAATCATCAAAAAAGCACTATTTTCTGCTAATGAGTTTAAAAATGTATCGATGGCATATTGGTAATTTCCTTGGGAAATACAAATCACTTTACTTAAGATTAGTGGAAAGCCGGAAGAGGCCAAAGTTTTGGATAAAATATCAAGCAGTCAGTCTACAGTTGTTCTCAAAAAGGCTCTGAGTACAGGTAGTTGAACTGGTTAGTTCTTCCACACTTTCTAGAAATTGTTTTAGAGCACAGAGAGCAGATTCCCAATTCTTTTTTCGAAACCAGGATAACCTTGATATCAAAATTCAGTAACAGGATTGCCTGTGCACAACTACACACCAGCCTCGACTACATGCAGACGTACAAAGTGATACAAGGGTACATGAAAGCCAGCAGTGTTAGGGCGTTTATCCCCTGTAGGTGTGTTTCTGCACCTGTACAGTTTAGATTATATTTCTCTCCAAGAAGTAACTAAGAAAAATACCGGCCATAAAATCAGTACTCAATACATCAAAAGAATGTAACCTGTGGTAACCTATGACCTATGCTTAGTGCTGCATGTGTGACAATGTCCATTCCTTCTAGAAGATCACCATGAAGCACTGCCTTCAGGCAGAGCAACTGACGTTTTGCATCAAGGCCACTGCCTGTCCCAATGGGCTGAGCATTACGAGTTCCTTGCCACAAATGTTTATGCTGTTGTTTTCTTGCTTAAAGAACACAAGAAGGTCATTATTTTCAGTGCAAAGAAGTGTGTCTGTCAAGGGCAGGAAGCCACTGCATTTTCATCAAGGCTGGTCTTTTTCTAGTAATGCACCTAAAAGGTCTTTGCCAAGAAATGTCCTATTGCTGGTGAGAACAATCCACAGCATAGCCCTCAAAATTACGTTCTTAATCTGACTTTGTAGTTCATTTCTAAATCAAACCTCAGCTCATTTTGAAAGGAAAAACAGTCAAGGTGAGAGGTTCCAAAAACAAATGTGACATTGTTTTTTGTCTATCTTCTTGCCTTCCCTAAAGTCCAGATGGTAGTTTCAGCGGTTTTATTATGCAACTTATCACCAGGAAGTCCTGGATGCTAAATCGTTTTTTGAAGGTCCCCGGGTCGTACTCCTCTCTCATGTGTCATTTTGATAGCCTTTCCTCGCTTTTACCAAAGTAGATCTTCATTTGCCTTTTCATGCATTTTGTTTTGTAGGAGGGAAAGGAGTGGAGGTAGATGGCATAATAAATGATACGTGAACATTATCAAGCACGATGGAAAAGCCCCAGAGGCCTCTTTTACAAAGAAAAGAAAAACATGTACCTGTTTACAAAAACATTGCCAGGAGAGAAAGGGACGCCAGGGTCTCCCTCTGTCCTTTTCTTGGATGCACAGCTGGGAGGACAGAGAGGAAAAAGCAGTCCACGGTACACAGGCCATGTTACGTGCCCATCGACTCTCCCGCACTTTAATCCCCAAGGGCTGGATTGAAGCCCTTCGGGAACTCTGTGACGTCTGTTGCATCATTGTCCCTAACTACAGATGCACAGAGTCTAGAAAGAACAGACAGTGCGCCCGGCTGCTGGAGGAGGTCATTGAGAGGACGGGACCTCCAGCTGACCTGCGGGCTGGACCCAGACAATCAGAGTTCTCCTCCCCTCCTCCCCTGTCCTTGGAATGCATAGTCTGCCCACTGCACCCACAGCCAGAGCCGTTTCAAGATTATGACCTTGAGAGAGTAAGATGCTGTTGGGAGCACCTAGACTGAACATTGACTGAACCCAGTTAAAGCCTCTATGTAAACTAAGGTTCGGCGGGGGCAGCGTGGTGGCAGATGTAGTGACCTACTGGTCTTGGGGCTGCCCAAGACGAGCCTCACATGTATGTTCTCTCGCTTATTAAAACCACCGCCTACCATGCTGGAGTGGCCTGTCTCGTGTTTTGGTCTCTCCTTGCCCTCTGTGTGTAGGGGCCAGTTTTAAATTTCACCTGGGCAACTCCTGAGGTTGCAAAGCAACACAGGTTATCCTTCCAAATCTGTGCAATTCTATCATGTACTATATGTCTCCCTGCCTGGGTCAAGATTCTGAGTTGCTGCCCGACCCAGAATTCCTGAGGCAATCCTGACATTCCGTAAAGTCTTGCCTTTCCAAATACTGTTTCTTGTGGGTACCCAGGAAGCAAGCTCCAACACTGGGATTCCAGGGGCCCAAATACTTCCAGACGAAGAACACTGGTGACCCCCAAACTAGAGCGATGAGCATTGATAAGAACTTAATTGAAATTTAGTGAAAAAAGACAACAACAAGGGAATCAAGGGGTACCCTCAAACCAGAGTTGCCAGAAACAGAGTTTAAAGCGAGGATCTGACGTAGGGAACCACTACCCAAAGCAAAGTGACTAAAAGCAAGTGAGAAAGAATGACTACATCTAGGTCTTATTTTTGTCCTCCTTGGAGGATGCAGGCCTCTCAGGAAGCTCCAAAACTGGAGGGACATATGTAGCCTTTCACACAAATGCAGTGAACATTGGGGTGCCAGCTTGCCCACAGAGCTCTAGATGTGTCCTCGCCCCTGCAGTGACACTCCAACCCAGATGACTGGAATGGTGCTTCCGTTTTCTGATTCATTCTTAGATTTCTGAGGACACAGGAGCCCCTCTCTGACGCGCTATCCTCCACATTAGGATCCTGAATAAATTTTTATCCCAGAGCTGCAAAGTGGCCCACACGTAACATCTGATTTTCAGATTCACATGATTCGGCCCAGCCAGGATTTAGAAATGTATTTCGTGCCCACACCTAAATACCTGAACTGTGCACGCATTTAAATAAGGATCGCATGAATGCCTTGGGAAATGTCTGGGATCTCGCAATATTGGCCCGTTTCCCACAAAAGTGCTGTTGGCGGGGGCTGCATTCTAGCTGCCCCTTCACACGCGCCAGCCACGTGTTCCCATCGCATCCTTGTTCCTGCCACGCCCTGGGCAGCGACTGTCCTGAGTCGCTCACCTGCCCCATCTGTCTGGTCCCTGTGGGCCCTTGAGTTGTGAACCTCTCTCAGGACCGTGCCTTGCCTCTGACTTCCATCCACGTAGACGACCTAGAACCACACTGTCTCCGTTCGTCGGAAGGTGAGCATTACCTGCAGGATGCCAAAGGCTGCGGCTTCAGCCCATCCCACGGGCTGGGGACACTCAGATTAGCTATGATCTGAAATACATCAGGGTCACTGCACCGACCAAGCTTCTGGATACCCTTCAAGATGTTGCTGGTGTGTGGCATCCAGGTCATCAAACCCTCTGAATGCTACTCCTGTCCTGAATCACCACCCATCTGTGGCGAGTGTAACCTGTCACCGCAGTCCTTACAGCCCCTGTCCGCCCCCTTCCCACCCACGCTGCAGGAGGTCACTGCTACCTACTTTGCCCAGGAAGCCCTACATCCCCTCAGGCAAAACCGCCTATGAACGTGAGCCAGGGGCGACAGTGACCGCTTTACTGATTTCAGGTTTCATTCACTTATTCCGGCTGGCAGGCGGCCGGCCTCTGTTTGCCTCTCCCAGCTACACGCCGTTCTAAATCGGGACGCGCAAGCCAACGCGGGCGCGGGCGAAATTCCTGGGGCAGCTGGCCCTCCCTTCCAGATCTCTATGCGCTGCACAAAGGCATGGCTTGGGAATTGTGACAATCACCGAGCGTGCTCTTCCTCAGTTCCCTCATCAACGATATGATGAACTAGGTGGAGGTGATCTTTAACAGTCGCACCCGTGCTCGCCTTCTGTTCAATCATCAGGAACTGGAAGTTGCTCTATGATGTGAAGAAGGAGAGTCCGCACGTCCCTGTACCCCATCACACCAGCCTTTACGTCCGTGGTACATCCAGTAGGCAGCTCTTCTCCAAAGTCTTACCACCTTCCCGACAGCCCCTGTCATTTGTGATTCAGTCACTGCACATTCTTCTTCTATATATTTTTGGATAAATTAAAGATGGGAACAATCAATTCTGTATTATTATGAGTGAAAAATGTCAACACAATTGTTTTCATGAGGCTCTCTGATATCTGTGATCTGAGAGTGTGATGATTTTTGCCATCAAAATGACAGAGAGTTGGCAGTGAGTGGCATTACTGTCATGTCACTCAAAGAAGAAATGGCCAATTTTACAAAATTGGAAGGAGAAGATGGTGACCCCTTGCTGTACATCACATGGTATCATTTTCTGTTCAAACTTCTATTTATTTAGAATCTTTGCTCCCAAAGTCAGGGATGTGTAGAAAGTGGAGTAAAACGGGATTGGAGAGGGGGAACCCTGACATATGTGACTTCCCTCTCCTGAGGAACCTTCCCAGGCACCATGAAAACATTATCCAACAGGAAGTGGGCACCCCAAACCTGCCGAGGCGGAGGCTGCAAACTTTCTCCTTCTAACGCCGTGGGCTGGCCACCGTAGTCTGGGCTTTGAGTATTCGGGCCCTCACCTACCTGTGGCTTCATCTCTCACCAGCACAGGGTGCCTGGTGGCAAATCGCTGTTGCCCCTTCCAGCCGTGATGACCCCTGACTCGGGCGTGCTTTTGCACTCCCGTTCCTCCAGGCCTGAGCATCCGCTCATGCCCTTACCCACCCTCCACTCCAGTTCTTTGGGAGGTGGTACCGTAAGACCAGCCCTAGCGGCACCGCCGAGATGTCCCCATCGCACGCCTGGACCTCACAGCATTACTGAGGGCACGCCCCGCACACCGCCCTTCCTCAGCTCCCCCTCCACACTCCCAGCTGACCTCTGTCAGGATGTCCGTCGCAGAAATTCTTCTTCAAGTTCATGAATGCCTATCCTTTTTTTTTTTTTTTAACTTGAATCAATCCCTCCTCTTTTCATTTTCCTCTGTAACCAGTACACTGGAATCAACCCTTTACAAAATCTCATTTCTTTTCAAAGGAGCTACCTTCTTGCAAGATCACTTCCACTACGCTCTTGGTTATCTTCAGATAGTTCAATTTTAAGACTGTCAACTGTGTGATCACGGATATTATTTTTACCTCTATGAGCTTACGTGCCTTTCACTGAAAAACTGGGAATTATACTACTTATTCATGTCTATAAAAATTTAAAAAATTAAGTGGAAAATAAATGATGTGCAAATATACATGTTCATTTATGACAAATTTTAAGTACAAAAGGTGTCAATTATGACAACTAAAATATTAGGTGTATTTGTGTCACTGTGTTTCTGGGTTGTATTTTTAGTTTGTTTGTTTGCTTGCTTGCTTGTTCTGCCTTTGTTTCTGTTTTATTCCTTATTCCTTTCCTTTTGCCCTGGCATACTAAGTCTTGAGTCGAATTGCAGGGTGTGATGGTGAATTTTATGTGTTGACTTGGCTAGGCTGTGGTACCCAGTTGTGGTACCCAGCAATCTAGATATCACTGTGAAGATCTCTTTAAGATGTGATTAACACTGAAATCAGCAGACTTGCAGTAAAGCGACCACCTACCGTAATTGGGGTGAGCTTCTACCAATCAGGTGAAGGCCTTGAAAGAAGACTGAGGTTTCCTGAAGAAGGACTTCAATCTCAAAAAGACTGAAACACAGACATACTGCCTGAATCTTCAAGCTGCCAGCTTGCCCTATAGATGTGGGACCTGCCCACCCCTACAATTGCATTGGTCAATTCCTTAAAATAAATATATATCTCTACCTCATCAATCTCTTATCCAGATCTCTATCTCTATATCCTACTGGTCCTGTTCTCTGGAGAGCCCTGACTAAGACATAAAGGCAGAAAGTACAACAGGACGTGAAGGCCAGTAAGCCTGTCTTGTCTGGTTACTAGCCCTGATAGGAGGAGCAGGGTCTATCCAGAGTTTTTCTGCTGGTGGAGCAGAGGATTCCCATGCCCTTAGATTGACAGTGAGGTAGTATATGGTAAAAGAATTCAGCTTTGAAAATCTTAGAAACACAAGAACAGAAAGAAGAAGGAAAGAACTAATAAAGGAATGAGTACTAAGATGCTTAATTCAATAAAGAAAAACATAGGATGATTAAAAACATAAAGCAGTGAAGGTGCCTAGAAATATCGGCAAAAACATCCCTGAAAAGATGAGACTTGGTGTGCCCCTATTTGTATATCCCGTCAGGTGATTAATCACCCTTTATTTAAGATTGTACCAAACTTCCCAGAAGTCTAATTAGTTTGGACATGAAGGATGGTGTCATCAATTATATTTTGCAAACCATTGTCACATTTTTTTTATTTTAGTTTCATGTAATAACTCATTAAAAATTTCATTACACACCTTGATTTGCTAACTTCAGGGTCAAGTTTACATGTATAGTTTATCTAAGAAAATTCCATTTCTGTTGCAGCAAGAAAAGAAGAAAACTTTAAATTAGAGTCTCAGAAACTGTTGGATAACTTTTGGACAGGCGATATCATACTGTCTTATGCAAGAACAAGGCAAATGGTCTTTCTTCGGAAATCAGGCATCTGTGAAGACAATTAATAGCATATGCAAAAAGAAAAAAAGAGAATTTTCTTATGGGGAAGCTGTGAAATATTTAAAATGATGAAACCCTCCCACTGCCCTTGAATTAAGAATTGTTTTCTACTGAGCATTGGATACAGCAAGGCTTAGAAATGAAAAAAAAAAATGTTGTTGAGGAAAGAGCGAAACAAAATGTTAAAATATTAAGTATATATAAACACTGCAGAACTTCACTTCTAAATGTATTTACATATTATTATATTACAGCTGAACATTTATATTGAAATCTTTTCTCTCAAACTTCATTAACAAAAATTGCTGTTCTGTCTACTTTATAGAACGGTTGTGGGGATAAAATAAGATTATAGAAGTGGAAGCATTGTGTAACTTGTAAAGTTTGGATGATGGCAGTGAAATAAAAAAGGGAAAAGAAAATACGATAAGATAAATGCATCCCAATCAACGTTGTAAAGAAGACATTAGCAGTAAATTTATGGGACAAAAATGGCAAAATGAGCTTGAACACATCAAATGTGGGCTAGAGGATATAGGAAGCATGTTACTCATATTTACTGCGGAAGAGTCTAAATTAGGACAACCAGGCTGAAGGGCAAATGATGACAGTAAAGCTTTTATTTTGACACAGTAATTCCATTTCTTATAATCTGTCAAAGGATAGAGTCACACCTCTGCAGAAAAAGTCATATGCAAAGGTATTTCTTTTGGTACTGTTGGTAAATATGTAAAATACAGAAATGACTCCAGATTCTGTCAATATAGAAATAGCTAAATAAACTGTCTTATGTCAAGTAAATGAGTTTAGAATTAAGAAGCACTTAAAATAATGAGGCAGGTCTACATACATAAACCTGAATAAATGCCTAAATATACGTGTGAATATGTTTAGAAAAGAAGAAATAAAAGTTGCCCAATGATAAATACATATAATATAATGTACATAAAAATTACAAAACAACACTGTCTCAGTTCTGGCTGCTAGACTGCATGGCTTAAACCACAAGCACTAACTTCTCATAGTTCTGGAGGCTGGAAGTTCAAGATTAATGTGCCCACAGATTGGGGGTCTAGTGAGCGCTCTCTTCCTGGTCTTCAGGCAACAGTCTTCTCACCATGCCCTCACGTGGCATACACGGTCTGGGGTCTCCTTTACAAGGGCACTAAATGGGCTCACGAGGGCCTCACCCTCATGACCCAATCACTTGCCGAAGGCCCACCTCCGAATGCCATCACATTGGAGGATGAGGATTTCAACATATGGGTGTTGGGGGTTGGGGGACTCGAACGCTCAGCCCTAACATGTATCATGTATTTTCCGTGAGGGGTTAGGGACTGCTTATGCATCTGAGTGTCTGCGAAGGAGGTCAAGTCAAAGTGACCACAGCACTGTGGGTTCCTTAGAAGCAGACATTGAGACAGACTTTGGGGCCCCGAAGTGTGGAGAGAGTCTCAGCCAACCTATCAAGGAGCTCCACTGTGAGGTCTGGGTCACCCTGCACTGGGCCAATGCCTGGGGCCTTTGCACCCCCACTTTCTTATTCTCTGCAAGTGGTCTGTCCTGTAAAGTGCATGATATCAGCCAAAACAGCTCTAGAAAGAGAATTTAGCTTTATCTTTAATGAGGAGAATCTTTAAGAGGAGAATGATTTCAGGTGGTTTAAGCAGTAACTGGAAATAATCAAATTTTCCAAATCAACATATATGCAATTATATGTTTGCATGTATGTAGGACCTTGTAAAAATTATAAACTATTGTGAGAATAGCTATCTCTCTGCTTTGAGAGATGATGAGTGATTTTAATCCCTTTTACATTGTGCATTTAATATTCAACATATGTGCATTTAGATTACTATCATGGAAAGTATATTTTCTTGCCTCCTTGTCTGCTTATGTGACAGAACCTGGATAAGGTGAGCAGCGACCTCACAGGAAATGCAACACGCGAAGGGCGGAGGTTCCGGCGGAAGGGATGCCTCTGACCGTGTTCTGTCCAGAGAGGCCTTGGCAGGCATGTAGCTGAGGCAGCCACCAAGCCCCAGCACGGTGCTTAGAGACTGAGCTCTAATATTACAGGGAACCCTGTGCCCACTGAAGTTCAGGGGAGTCGCAGTCCTTTCATCACTGGGACACAGTGAAGTTGGCAGACAGTTTTGTCCTAGGAATAAGGCAGAAGGGACAGCTGGCTGCTCAACTAACCATTAAGAGACCTCAGTGCTTTATTCCATTGCCTTCTTACCCTCATTTGCGCTATTTCAGGGGGCAACCCTGTGAAAGCTAAAGATAAGACAGACTCCAGCATAGCAAAATAAAGGATAACATTCTCATGGGGAAGAGGAACTATTTTTTAAAATATTTTTGGAACCAAAGTTTCACTTGGCAAAGAACCTATCTTTAAATACATCAGTCCACTGTTTTTCTTAAAAAAAAAAAAAAAAAAAAAAAAAACCAGAAAAACAAAAGAACTTCAAAACCATGGTTACTGAAACCTGTGCATACCAGCCCCATGCAAAGCAAGGACTGCCTGCACTATGCGCATGAATTGGAAACAATGATTTTAAGATGTGTCTCCATAAAATTGATTCATAAAGTCAATGAAATCCCTATGAAAACTAAATCAGATCCTTTTGAAGGAATACACACACTAATTCTCAAATTTATATGGAAATTTAAAGGGCTGAGAATAGCTAAAACAATCTTGAATAAGAAGAAAAATGTTGGAGGACTTTCACTTCCTGATTTAACACTTAACTATAAAACCACAGTACACAAGACAATGTGGTATCATCTTAAGGGCAACTAACAGATCAGCAGAGCAGCACAGGAAGTTCTTGTCGACCCACACACATGCAGTCAACTGATTTTGACCAAAACACCAAATTATTTCAATAAAAAATAGGAAAGCTTTGTTAATAAATCACTTCTTGAACAAAAGGACATCTGCAGGGAAAACAACCACCTCAAATCCTACCTAACTTGAATAATCCAAAATGATCATTGGTCTGACCCAAAACCCACGTCAAAAAGCTTCTAGAAGAAAACATATATATACATATCTGTGTGGCATTGCAAAGGGCAAGGCGTTGGGGCAGATCACAAAGAGCATAAACATTAAAAAAAATGTTATGTTAAACTTTGCCAAAATTCAATGTTTTTCTATGACACTTAAACGATGAATAGATAAACCATAGACTTTAAAAATGTTCACAACAGATAGATCTGAGAAAAGCAGATATTCACAATATATAAGTAGTTCCCTCAAGTCATCAATAAAATCAAACAAGTGAAACGAAGAGTCTGACACCACTTTTGGTATTTGACTCCATGTTTTCAAGCCCCTCCCACCCTTCTGCTGTGCCCACAGCTGGGCGTGCTGATGGGAGCCCAGCGCCCCCTCCCTGAGTGTTTGTAATCACGTCGAATTGTGCAAGGAAATCAGCACTGCGGTCCCACCATAAAGACCCCAAGTCACCTGTTCTCGCAAGCCACTTTGCACCTCGATCTATCCTTCCCAGAGAGCCCCGTTATGTCTTGAACATTTTCACCCCCTCCTGTGTATGTGTGGCAGCCTTGGTCTGGAAATCCAAACTGAATTTGGGGGGTGAGAGAGCCCATCCTCAACTACAGAGTGTAACTATAATAATCTAATGGGAAAAAAAGGTAAACTATTTTAAATAAGCATTTTCAAAAGAATAGCACATAGAAAGGTTTTAAACATCTTGAGTTGTCAGAGAAATGTAAATTTAAAACCACAATAAGAGAACTCTTCATACTTACCTGATGGCTGAAATTTAAAAAGACCAATAATAGAAAATGTTAAGAAGGATGTAAAATATCTATTTTAGGATATTCATACATTCCTGCTCAGAGTTAAAATGTTAGAACCACTATGGCAATATGGCAATTTCTTACAAAAACTCTCCAAAGATCTGTCCTATGACCCACAAATTTTACTATTCGGTATTTATGCAAAATAACTGAAGTCCTAAGATCAAAACTGTATTTATACAAGAGTATTTTACAGCTGCCTTATTCATAACAGCCCCAAATTGAAAACAACCCAATTGTCCATCTATAGGAAAATACATATACAAATTATCGTGTTTTGCTCAAATAAATACTGTTCACCAATAAATAGGAATTAATCTTGACACATGCAACAACATAGAGGAATCTCAAAAACATCTTGTTAAGTAAAATAAGTCAGATGAAAATAAATATGAAAATTCATTGATTTTGCTGAAAAATGAGTGAAGGAACTTGCTGGTGGAATGTTCTGTATCTTGTATTGAGTAGTTGTTAATTAAAATGGTACAAACAGAGAAAGAAAAAGAGGGGTAGGAAAGGAGGAAGGGAGGGAAGAGGGGGGAGAGAGAGAGAGAGATAAAACTAAACCCAATGCACAAAACACAGAGCAGGAACGAAGGAAAGATACGCCATAAATATTTAAAGGAAAGAATAAAACTATCATAATTGATAGATTACATAATCCTACCTGTAGAAGAGCCTCAAGAATCTTTCACCACCTGAAAAAAATAAAAATAAATGATCAAAATTATAGGAAACAAGTTCCATATGCAAAACTAAATTTTATTTCAATGTAGTATCTTTGAAGAATATGGTTAAATGACAACCTACAGCTATTAAGTCCTTTGGATCCTCACAGGTTTTGAGGCAATAACATGTTCTTCTTTGGATGACACATGACTGTGACTGAGCAACACTGTGAGGAAGGGTCCTAGCCTTCCCCATGCAGTGAGGGACGTCTCCGGCAGACAATCTTTGCTGCAGAGATCCTAGCTCTGCTGGCAAAGGCTTGGTAGTGGCAGCCAACGGGGACTGGCCTAACCGTTTTGAAAATGGTCAGCAGAGCATGACATTTCTACTGGCAAAGAGATGACAGCCTTAGAGTACTGCCAGATATAGATGACAGATAGAGGATCAATTGTTTTTGTTTTTGTTTTTTCAAAAGAAAGAAGTAGATAAACAGAGGCTAAGCAAAATTTGCCATAATAGAAAGTCATATGAGGTCAGACAATTAAGTTCACAAACTCATCCTACAAAAAGTGCTCCACACCTCACTGCTGAGCATCACTACGGTCACCTGCGAAGCACCTCTCTTAGGAAGCTGTGCACTGATGCCAGTGCCTAGTCCACACTTCAAAGCAAATTTGGGACTCTTTCTGGAATGGCCATCAGAGCTCTGATCTTACCCAAAATCTGACAGTTTAAGTTTGCAACCTTACTGAGCTGTTTGTACAGTGCTACCAACTTTGCCACCCTAACTGTCAGGTTTTGGGTACAACAACAGCTCCGATGGCCAGTCCAGAAAAGAGTTCCAAAATAGCTTTGAAGGGTGGGCCAGGCGCTGGCATCTGTGCCCAGCTTCCCAAGGGGAGCCCTTCGAAGGTGACCGTGGTGATATTCAGCAGTGAGGTATGTAGCACTTTTTCTAGGACGAGTTTGCGAAATTGTCTGACCTTGTAAATCACTGTCAAATTCCCGGACCTATAATTTATTGACTAAAGTGGTAACTTCACTAGAACACAGACTTCTGAAACACCTCATCAAGACTATACTATAGTAATTCTGCCACCTGCTACCCAAAGAAGCTATGGCCATTTACTCAGGTGGTGGCACATTAGGTAAAAGCGAATAGCCAAGTATTTCAAAGACTATTACATACAGTGTCCGATGGACCACTGACATCCAAAGACCTACAGCATCATCATGACTTTTCTGTTGAAGTCAGGGGGCTATAAAGCCCTTATAATGGGTTATCCTCAGGTCCCTGAATATGTCATTGTTGTTGATACTCATATATTTGGCACTGGGTCTCTAGCTTACAGAGTAAGAGCTGTTATAATGAAACTGAGAAATTCCTCTTCTCCCCAATCAAGACAGCAAATCAAAGCATTACCATATGTCACGTACTAAATGAGAGACAAAGAGGTAGAGTGGCAGAGATTAATGCCACCATGAAAGATCTAAATAGTGCAAAGTGGAGTAATCATATATCTCCAAATAATTTTCTAGCTCGACACCTATAGCACCCAGATGAGTCCTATAGAATGACCAAGGACTATAGTTAACTCACCCACTTAGTAGACTCACTGGAAGCTGCCATGCTATCAGAATTATTGGTCCTCAGGTATATGACTTTTGGCTAATGACTCAGCAAATACATTTTTTCCAATTCAAGTCAAGAAAGAAGATTAGAAGCAGAGCAAGTCACATAAAACAGAAACAATGTACTTCCACAGTTTTGCCTTAAGGCTATGCTACCTCTCCTGCTCTGTATCATAATATACTGCAAAGAGAGCTGGACCATTTGGGAATCCTGCAGCACACCACATCAATTCATTGTATCAGTGCTGGGTGAGCGAGGAGTGGCAGGCATGCCGGAGGCCATGAAAAGATGCAGTGCTCTAGAGGATGAGAGACAAGCCCTGTGAACTATCAAAGACCTGCCCCTTTAGTGAAAATTTTAAGGGTCTGGTGATCAAGGGTGTTCCAGGATATCCTCTTCAATGAGAAGGTCAAATGACAGTTTCCTGAATCACTTCGTCCCCACCCCCAAAAGTGCAAGAGTCTCAGAATCTGGAGGGATACTGTCCCCACATGAGGTGATGTGAATGCTTGCCAGATTTCAGCAGGGTCTGGAGCAGAAAATGACTCTTCAGAAAGTTCAGATTGTGATGCAAACAGCCCTGTAGCTCGGGCCGTGAGATGCAGAAGAGCCTAGAATTTTGGAAATTTCAGTGGTGGTAAAAGATACAGTGTGGAACTTACAGTGGGTCCCTGTGGGGGAGTTACAATGGAGACCCCAGTCATTCTAGAGCACAGCCATGCTCTCTGCTTCGAAAAAGTCACACCTTTTGATTAACAGTCCTTGGCATGCTATTGGGTCCTGCAGGGATGGAAGGCACGATGGTGGAATACTAAGTGATGATGTACTCAGAGCTGCCCATCTGGAGCTTGGTCCTATCAGACACACTAAGTCCAATGTTGTGTGTGCCCGGCAGCCATCAGTAATCAGATGGAAATGGTACGTAATAACTGATCCAGAGGACACAAGCAAGCTTCATGAACATGTTGTCATATTCAGTAGGTCCCCCTATTACCCAGCGTGGTTGTACCAGCACTCTTCTCTCTACTCACGGCTGCATGGTGCTGTGTATGAGAGCTGACAAAGAAGATCCAGGATTCACTTAGGTCTGGGTCACTTACTTAAGTAGGTGCCTGCAATGGCCAGCATCCATACCTGGACTTGACCTTGGAAAATAATGGAGAGAGAACACGGCAAGAGTCCCATTCAAGCAGAAGCTACAGCTTCCAAGGATGCTTTGGATTCCTTGTGTCCAGGGTACAACAGGTAAGAAGAGGGGTCACCATCTGTGAAACATGCAGGAAGCCTGGCCTAAGCGGAATATCGTAACCAAGGACTCAGTTATCTCCATAAATGAGAGCTTGGGCCACACCATCAAGCACCCATGGAGATTAGCAAAAGCAACTTTAATGGCAGTGGAAGAAGTTACTGAGTGTCAACTGCAGCCCCAAATCAACTGGAGAAACTGTCCAGGGCTGTGGTGTGTCCCACTAACCTTCCCATTCTAAGTCTCCTCTCAGAAACCCCCAAACGTGGTTGGTGAGGATGTGAAGTAACTGAAACTCTTACATGTTGCTTAGAGGAGTTAAAATGTCAGACATTTTGGAAAATGCTTGGTAGTTTCTTTATAAATAACATTATTTATACATCTAGCTTCTAATCTATTAATTTCACCCCAAGGTATTTACGTACCCCCCAAATACAAACATGTATCCTAGATAAGAGACAAGAATATCCATGGAAACATTGTTCGTCAACAGCCCAAACGAAAAATAACACAAATGTACATCAGTAAGAGACTATGAAATAGTCACATGCTGATGTTATTACTCAGTGATTGTAAAGAGTTAACCATTGATAAAAGCAACAAAATAAGTGATCTCAAAACCTTTATCTTAAAATTTAAAAAGTCAGGCACAAAAGAATATATACTATATGATTACATTTGTGTGTAATTTAAGAATAGGTTAAACTAATCTGTGGTGACAGACATCAGGACAGTAATTGCCTCGGGGCATGGGATCACTGAACAGAAACAGGAAAAGCTGGGGGTGATGGGTATGTTCTTTCCGTTCACTGGTGAGGCTGTGACATGGATATATATATTTGTCAGCACCCATCAAACTATATGCATAAGATCTGTGTATTTTCTTATGTGCAAACCGCATTTCACTTGCTGCCTCCAAACCAGAGTTAAAGCAGAAACTGGAAAATTGCATTGTGCGAAATACAACTAAATTAATAGAAGTAACAAGATGAAGAAAAGGAAGGAATAGCAATGATGTATGATGAAAAAAAGGAAAAGTGAAAAACCAAAAGTTTGGTAGATGTCCGAGGCAAATACGAAGAATGACATTATAATATATTTGAAAAGGATATTGGAAGAGAAAGGGGAAAAAAAGGTTAAAATGGCAAAGGATAAATGAAAGTTTCGATGAAAAGGTTAGGAAAAATGTTTATTTTATTTACTCTCAAGAGATGACCATGAATGTTAGGAGAAAATTAATGCCCTTTATATGACCATTTTATCCCATCTATTGATCACAGGATGCATATTATTCTTCACTCCTGGGACTCAAAAAACCTTTTTACCTGCTATTTCTTATACATTCCAACTCCTAAGCACACATACAAATGCTCACCATGTAACTTCAACCAGAGTTTGTAAAAGACTCCCAATACACACAGAAATGTCTTCTAGCCTTTAATCCTTGTAAAGATCTTAAATCGATTAACTAGAGGCAAGCAACACTGTAAGTAGACATGTAGGATAAAAAGACACTGACACCTACAGAAATCTGTTCTGCAGAAATGAAATTTTATTAGGCAACTTACATGTAGTAACTCAGTAAAAACTTTGGATGTTCCTGTAAGTTTCTTAAAGGGAAAACCCTCTCTACTGAGCACTCCAAGGTGGTGGGAACCTGCTTCTACTGAATCACAGGAGCAGATTATAAAATGCTCAGGGATTCTGGGAGATCGCCAGTAGCCTGAAACAGGCCATGTTGGGAGTGTTTACACCACAGGAAGTGGCAAATGTGCACATATGTCCTAAGTACTTTGTTTTAGGTGTTTAGGTTATTTTAAATTGTCTTTGTTCAGGCCAGACCCAAACATCCCAGCAACCTGTGAGCAAAGCCATTGCAATCATTTTCTGGAAAGATTGTTGCTTTGCACTAATCCTGTTGTAATCAATAAGTAGCCCTCTGTTTTGGCTTCCAAGATGTCTCATAGAGGGGAAGCCTGAATCCTGGCTCTCTCTAAAAGGCTAATAGTTAATATAAATTAGAGTTTTGTCATGCCACTTAGTCATCAGTCTCTTCTGCATATGAGTAGTTCCTGACTGAAGATACACTGCCAAACTAGCAAATTCTAGACCTGCAAAGTAGGAGAGCAGACTTGCAGAATGGGACACTCATTCTAAGGAGTGGTCATTTGATGAGACCTGGCCCCAGGCACCAGCCAGACTTCATTCTAGAAATTTCTGTGTAGCCTCCTCTAAATGCACAAAGACAAAAAGTGTGAAAGTTTTATGCATATGGAAATGAAGGCTATCCTTGTCTTCTTTTTTTCCTGCATCAAAAGTGTAAGGAAAATAGGAGGCGGCTAAATATTCCAAGTTTACACTCAAATGTATTCCATTAGCATTATTATTTTTATCACCATAGTTATATCCTCCCTATTTCTTACCAAGAGTATTGACATAACCAGCTAATGTATGTCTCCAGGTTTTCCCACAACTGTCTAGTACACAGGACTCAAATATATTCAAGGATAGAAAGAATTCACCCATTTATTTAACGGTGACATCTGGATGAGAAAAGTGTCCCAGGCATGGTTAGAGTCAGAATCATGGCCCAGGCTTCCCTCTCTGAAGATTTCTACTTTCAGGCAATTTGAGATCCAACCATTGGTTGCTCTAGCTTCTTGTGACCCCAACCTTGCAGCTCCAGTGCAAAGAGCTTTATTCTCTGGATCAATATCTAACATATAAGAAAGGGACATGGATTGTCTCTCAATGGGTCTCTGAACCCAGTGGGCTGGTGTACCATCAATGTTTCCATCTAAGCTGGTTATCCATTCCTCTGGGCAATGTGAGGGTCCTATGATCAATAGTTCCATCAGAACCAGTTAAGAATGGAGCAAACTTTCCCTTCAAAGAAAGGATGCTAAACCAACAAAAATATCTTACTTACTCTAGGAGTCAAAATCGTTTTCCTCATGAGTGACTCCAACATGCTACTCTAGTTTACAAGTCAGATCAGGGCGAAAACTCATTTGTGTGATTAAAAGAAAACTAGAAAATCTGATGTCATTTTCCTTCCAAGTCCTTTCTATAACCACTGCCTTTCTGCAAGTCATCCCTCAGGAAAAATAAAACAAAATAGTACACGTACACACACACATTGTCATAGACACACAACACCCAATACAATACACTTCTCTCCATTGGTGCTTTGCTCAGTATACTTCTGCTGATTTCTCTGTCTAGAATGCTTGCCACATCTTCCTGCCCTTTCTGTTACTCTGAGGAATCCCCTGTTATTTATCAGGTTCCAAGAAAAATATTACCCTTTTGTATTACTTTAGGGAAATAAATTAATATTAATATCCTTATTAGCATCTGCCAATGCTTCATATATGACCTGACTGAAGTACTATTACTAACACTGTGGAGTAAATAAGATATTATTAAGATAATATATATACAGAGGATGCCAAAAAATATATACACATCTTAAAAAAGGAAAAAACTGTTTTAAAATTGTAATACTCAATATATACCAATAACCAAAGATGAATACAAGTCATGTTTGACTTCTGCAATGACAAGAGGTGCTCAAAGTGGTTACCATCAGCGTCCACACACTGCTGATTACAGCGAACTACTGCTTGAGCAACGCTGACCAAAGTGCCCACTTGTATCACTGCACATGCCATTTTAATGTCTCCTCAAAGTACCGCCAGCATAGCCTGTTTTCTATGCCACACCACATTCTTTAAGGTTCCCCATAAGTAGAAGTCAAGGGGTGTTAAGTCAGGAGAACGTGGTGGAAACTCAAACAACGTTCTTGAATTTCAAATACCACTTCAAAACAGTCTTGTGCTCCTTGAACAACAACTGGGCTTCTGCCATTGTCTCTGACTGTCGTCCTGCCTGTTGCCTGGTGATACTAGCAGTCATTTGATGAATGCCATCTTTTGAGTGAACGTCATACTATGTATTACTACCATAATTCAATTCAACTTAGAAAATAATATATAACATTGCTTAAAATGTGTGTACATTTTTTGGACACCCCAGTATATATGGTCTGTCCAGCCATGTAATATGAAAAATAGAGGTGTGACTGGATTTTTTCAAGGCAACACACACACATACACACATATAATGAGGTCAGACAATTAATTTCACTAACTCATCCTAGAAAAAGTGCTGCATACCTCACTGCTGAATATTACTATGGTCACCTTGGAAGCACTCCCCTTGGGAAGCTATGCACCAATGCCAGTACCTAGTCCACACTTCAAAGCAGTTTTGGAACTCTTCTCCTGGAATGGCCATCAGAGCCGTCATCAAATTACCCTTGATGTCCTAAATGTCATAAAAATGTCTGCCTTTCATTATTTCCTTTATCTTTGGGTAAAGAAAAAAGTCATTGGGGGCCAGAGTAGGTGAGTAGGGAGGGTGTTGCAATAGAGTTATTTATTTACTGGCTAAAAACTCCCTCATAGACAGTGCCCTGTGAGCTGGGGGACTGTCATGATGCAAGAGCCATGAGTGGTTGGCGAAAAGTTCAAGTCATTTTTATCTAACTTTTGCATGCAGCCTTTTCAGCACTTCCAAATAGTAAACTTGGTTGACTATTTGTCTAGTTGACACAAATTCATAATGAGCAATCCCTCTGAAATCAAAAAAGATTAGTAAACATCATTTGGACTCTTGATTTGGACTGACAGAACATTTTTGGTCATGGAGAATTGGCTACTTCCATTGTGCACTTCGATGCTTCAGTTCAGGGTCCTTTTGGTACACCCATGTTTTATCACCAGTGATAACATGGCCCAAAACATCATCTTGTCTCTCCAAAGGTCTTGGCAAACTTTGACTTTCCTTTGCTTTTGTTCATTGGTGAGCTCCTGTCCGACCATTTTTGCACACATCTTTTTCATGCCAAGATTTTCCTGTTTCTCTATTTATGTTTATTTGGTCTGTTATGCTTCTGTAGTTAGTTGACTATTCTGATGCACAATTTGATGAATTTTTGCAATATTTTCATCAGTTCAGCTTGTTACTGGCTGCCATGACCTCTCTTCATCAGTGATGCTTTCTCTTCCCTCAGAAAAACATCTAATCCATTTGTACACTGCCATTTTCTTTATGACATTATCCCCATAAACTTGGACTAACATGCTCCTGATTTTACTTCTACTCTTGCCAAGTTTAACAAGAAATTTCATGTTTGTTGAATACTCTAATTCAAGGTCTGACATTCTTGCAACAACACACAAAAACATGCAAAAACAACATTGAAGACCACTCAGCAAGACACTGCCATGTGTCGACATGAACACAGCTGTGAGACACAGATAAACCAAGGTTATGAAACCTTACTGAGTTGTTTGTACAGTGCTATCAATGTAAGCACATGGTGGCAGGTTTGTGAACTTAATTGTCAGACTGTGTGTGTTTGTGTGTGTGTGCATACACATATATTTACAATATAAATGTACTACATTAATAGCACATTACACTATATAAATATGCTATAATATATTCACAAATATTCATCTGTAGCTCTGTAAATATTCATATATATAAGTATATTTAGCATATAAAAGATAAAATATAGTATAGTCTAAAATATGTATCTCCAATATGTATGACATCGAGCAAGTTATTTACCACTTGGGAGACTTTCTTTCCTTATCTATAAAATGTGGCGATAATACAATTACTTGCCAGTGTGACTGTCAAGACAATTAAATAGTACATAGAAAAGTATTGTGATAGTTCATTATCTTGCATACTAGAATGTAAACTTCATAAATTTGGGATATTTGCATGATTGGTGCAATTTTCCCAATACCTAGACCCTGGTCTACAAATAGTAAAGGTCCAAAAAGCGTGTGTTGGCTAGATTAGTAAATAAACAATGCATGAGTGTGCAGAAAATGCAGTATGTGTTCAGTATATTTACCGATTTTTTTAAAATTTCAATTGCTATCACCAATGTGAACTTGCTGAAGCCAAAAGATAGAGAAAGTAGGTTACCTTAAAGGGCACGTATATTATGCTCCAAGGACATACATTATGTGCTAAGCACGTTGTATGGATTATCCTGCTTAATTCTAATAATAGCCACATGAGATAAGTTATACGTCCATTTTTACAGTTAATGAAATTTATATTGAGTAAATTTACAGTAATTTCATGAGGTCACATAGCACTTGTAAGTGGTACAACCAGGTGTTTAGTACTTCAAAACTATTACTTCTGTTTTTCATCATGTGAAAATGCCACATCATATGTGACAATGCATATCACAGACTCAACCCATAATAAATGTGAGTGGAGTAAATTGCTCATAGACGACCATGAACTGATAGAAGTTATTGATAGAAATATTCCAGAATTAAAGTTGCAGAGGTGGTTTTCTATATAAAATAAACCATTCCATGAAATTGATTATTCTGATTTATGCAAGTCCTAAAATTTCTTCTAGGCATTCAGAGATAAATAGCAAACATATTTTTTGCACTATAAAGACATCATAATCTCACATCAAAATTATTCTAATACTGCATTGCCCTGCTTCTATTTTCATGGTTCAATTATGGAAATTATTATTTCAAATTGAAGACAATTTTGTTGTAACTGATCAGGGAGTTTGTGAGCTTCTTTTATATACCAAAATGCCTAAATCTTAGTGACTGGAATTTATTCTCTCTGGACAAAAGCATTTAATTGCCCAGTATGATTAGCGCATTGTCAGAGGTACTTCAAATCTGACAAACTTTCCCTCTGATTATACTTATCATTGCACATCTTTTGTTATGAGTCTTTATCAAAGTTTTTTTTTTTTTTTACTCTTTACTCTAAGAGCTTGCAAAAAGAATAATGAGGCTGACATGGTTTCCATGAAATAGACCTTTTTTTAAATTTACAGATATTTTTGAAAATTCTCTTTTAGATTCATTCTCTGTAGTGTTTTTTCATTTAAAAATTAAAATGTATCTTTAATAGGCAATGTGATAACTAGTAGAATAACTACTATTTACAAGGGAAAACATCTTAATTATCTTTTCTGCCTGAAATTTCAGATAATATGACTATTTTAATGTATGTACTCTAATTATTGCTGTATGTGGAATTATTACACAGTCATAATAAGATAATTGTTAATGTTTTTGTTGATGAGAATTTTCACGCTCAGTTGAAAAAAAAACAATTTATATCTGAGACTTCAGAATGAAAAGTAAAGCATATTTAAACATCAACACTGAGCCATAAAGAAGTTGAGGAGCATGAATTTGGAAATAAACACCTTTCTTAATTGAGAGCTAGGAGAGAAGAAGCTTCAATTCCCACCCTGACCCAGAATGTCTTTCTAGTTTTTGGCATCTGAGAACATCTCTGGGTCTCGGTATCTGTGGAGACAGTTCCTAACGCCACAGGTTTGTGAGGACTTAACGCACAGACTTCACCACTGTGCCCACTTTTCTTGAGCCTCCTCTTCCTCTTTCAATGTGCCCCGACCTTCCAACCATAGTTGTCTCTTTTCCATCGTCCTAAAATTTTGGTAAAACATAGGTAACATAAAATTTGCTATTTCAATCACTTTAAAGTGTACAATTCAGTGTTATTAGTTACTTTCACAACAGTGGCCAACCATCCACCATGATTTTGAAAAGATTTTTAAAACATACATGAGCATCTTTCACACTATGCTTGTTACCTGCCCTTCAATACCTTCCTAGTGCACTTAAAATTCAATTGCATCTCGTCCACTTGACCCATCACAGCCTCCTGTCAGGCTTCCACGGCCTCATGGCTTGGATTTTGTTGTTATTTTAGTCTGCTCTTCAAGCGCCGGACTCTAGCCATGTTCGCCCTGTCCACGGTCCTGACACCCTTCAGCGAGACACCCGCTGTCATTTCTACCTGGATACCAACTATTAAAACAGACTCAAAAGTAAATATAATATCCAGACACACCTCTAACAAGCAAAGAGATTGAATTAGTAACTAAACAACTTCCCACAAAGAACAGGATCAGATGTCTTCAGTGACAAATTTAACTAAACATTAAAGAATGATTCTACAAAAAAATGAAAGGAAGGGAAACACTTCTCAGCTTATTACCTTGATACCAAAACTAAATAAAAACATCATGCACAAAAAAACTAAAGCCCAACATCTTATATCAATATTGGTAAAACAAAATCCTTAGCGATATATTAGTAACCCCAAATTCATAAACATATACAACAAATTATGTATGTTATGCTGTTATCATTACCTTAGTGGTATTCTTTTTCTTGTTTCACATCTCCATGTAAAAGGATACTGACTAAGCATAACATTTTGCCCTGTTTTTGCCCATTCTCTCATCTTTCCAGGAGATGTGTGGAGCTCGAATTGGGACGATACAATTCTGTGTTTTTTACCCCCACTTCTCTCTTTGATATCTGACTGAAAAAGCATGTACTATCTTCTACCTCAAGCCAAGAAAAGCTTAATAGTAAATCCATGCCCCTTTTGGAGCACGGAGGATGAGATTTGGGTATGGAGGTGCAGTGCTGATATTGGCTGTGACTAGATGTGAAAATATTTCTAAATGCAAAGCTTTGTGTTCCACGCACTGGTTTACATACCTAAGCCCCTTCCCCCATCATCACCTCTTTTAGCAACAAAGCTGTCATTTTGGTCCCCATTTGCTTGACTCCAACTTTCTTACAGCTGGTTTCTAACTCAGGAAAAGTAGGAAATCTGTTCTTTATCTCCCAAACAAGATCTAAGGGAGAGGGAGCACAGGGTAGACTTCTCAATAGATTACAGTTTAGGCTTTACACTAAAAAGGCTAGAGAGGCTGTAGGGTAACATGTGACCCAGCCCTACTCACCCGGGAAGAATTAAGTACTACACCTTCTTAAAGACCCAGAGCCAGCATCTTTCCTTTACAACTTCTCCAACTACTGGAATTTACTGATCACTCCCTCTTCTCTGCCAGTACTAAAGCACCAACTCAAACTTTATCAAAGGCTCTTCCCTTCACTGACTAGCTGTGTGACCTTAGGCAAATGACTTGGCCTGAAGTCTCATTACCTTTAAGCTAATGAGAATATTAGCAACATTTTATCATTATGGTGTGTTGTGGTGCTTTACTAATATGATGCAGGTCAGTGATGTACTTCCAGGCTGTTTCCAGATCATTAAGCCATCAAATGACACAGCCAACACTGAGCCCATGGCAGTTCCATCACTTAATGTCGACACGAACTTTAACCAAAGTTAGTGGGAGATACAACCTGTCTGTTCCATACCCAGAAGCTCTTAGAAATTTAGACTCATGTTTTCCACTGTATTCTAATCTTAGATTCTTCCCCTTCAGTCCTCACTGTTTTCTGTGACACAAGCACCTTTTTTGATGGCTTCCTCCGATGTGGAGTTTTTGAGACAAGGTGTCCCTCCTTCACTTACTGTTTATGTCATTTCCATGTGGCTCTTTGCTTAATAAAGTCTTTACTATTAGGTGGGAATTCTCATATCTGGGCAGTACCTGTATAATTCGACCTTTACCCAAAACCTCACTTGATGTAGTAAAATCTCCACACTATTCTTGGCTCATTTCACATGTGTAGCCACAAGAAAGAATAATGTTTCACAACTGTGAAGCTTTATTTTTTCCAGTCCAATTTCTCCTGCCCTTGCATAGGGTGTTATACATCAGTTGGCTTTCACAACAAAATGCTGCGTAAGAAATAGCTACAAAGCATCAGGAGTGTAATAAAAAACAAGCTTAAGTGCCTGATGGTACTGACCCTAGCTCAGCTGGTCCACGTGTCTGAGAGTTAGTGTCTGTTGGTAAAGTCACATGGCAAAGAGCATGATTACAGAGAAGAGTGAAGAATTCAAGTCACTCATGACATCAATTCATGGGACTCATTTACATGTAAAATGTTCTCTTAATTGAACCTTTTAACCCATTTTATTATTATTGACTTTTGTTGATATCATTTCCTTTGACTATAGCAGACAGCCCCCCTGTGGGATATATAATATGGTTCATATTATATACCCATGTCACTGTACCTGTTCTACTTGTCCAATATCCCTATTCGAAAGAAAATACCAGGAATCAGGAAGGTGATCCAGGAAAAGGTAGGTGTTTTCTCTCCTGATCTCCCAGCATCATCTACCTCTTGTTGTGATTCACTAAGAGGGACACATTATGTGTGTGGTGTCCCAATCGAATATACACAGCCTAAATTTTAAAGTAAAAATACATTCTTCAAAATCAAGGGAAATTTCCCCAAATGTCTGGCCAATGGTCATCAAAGTGTCAAGGTCATGAAGGATTAAAGGAGACTAAGGAGGCAGGATCCCGGGATAGGTTCTGGATACAAAAAAGAACATGAGTGAGATAATTGGAAAATTTTGAATATCATTTACAGATTAGACGATAATGTGTCTATGTTCATTTTCTATTTTTCCTTTTTTATCATTGCACTATGACCATGCAAGAAGCTGAATTCAAGGAATCTGGATAAAGGACACATGGCAGGGTTTCTCAGCCTCAGAACTATTGGCATTTGGGTTCAGATAATGCTTCGCTGTGTGCGTGTGTGTGCGTGCGTGTGCGTGTGTGTGTGTGTGTGTGTGTGTGTGTGTGGCAGGGTGGGGGGCCAGGGAGGTGCTGTGCTGTGCATCATAGGATGTTTTACAGCAGCCTTGGCCTCTACCCTCTGGATGACAGTAGCAACCCCCTCTTGTTGTGACCACCCCAAATTGCCAGCTATCTTTGGGAGAGAAGCATAAAATCTTCTCCGGTTGAGAAGTACAGGCATATGGAAATTCTTTGTACTTTTTTTAATCCTGAAATTACCTTAGAAGTTTTTAAAAATATGTGAAAATGCTTAGCATGGTGCCAATAACATACTGAGCCCTAAATACGTACAGCCATACCTCATTTTATTGTGTTTTGCTTTATTGGGCTTCACAAATACGTTTTATTGCGGAGGTCTGGGATAAGCCCACAGTATCTCTGAGGTGTGCCTGTGATAGTTCTTTTTAAGATACAGTGACTAGACTTCTATGGAGGTTCATATCCGGTCTTTAGTCCTCTGTTTCAATGAGAACTTCAGCAGGTCTATTCAATTAACCACAAATTAAATGAGAAACTCTTTAAGTGCAAAAATGACTGCATTTTGACACTTCAGATTTATCCTCTTGGTATCCAAACAATGTCTCTGTGGCAGGTCAATTCTGTCTTTGCAATTTAACGCTCCTTATCCCTCTGGGCTCCTTCAGAATGCAAATCTTTCCTATTTGGGCGAATTTCACACTTAGAATCTCACTGAAACCTCATTACCTTTTCCTTTCCCCAGTAATCAGCTCTGTTGAATGCTAGGTGTGAGGAGAAGAGAAAAATCTGTAACATTGTTTCATAGAACGTTACAACACAACATGGTCTGCGGGAAAGTGGAATCTGAATATGGATAAAAACGGGTCCTGTTACCTTAGATTTGACATTTCAGAGCCGAGTTTTGACAGTTTCACCTTGCACTCACATTCCTCCCAAGTGTCAGTTATTCAGAGACAGCAGAGAAGGGGGTTCTGTATTAATAACAGGACCTGCTCCGTGATACACAGTTGGCTCAGAGAATGAAGACAATAGGAGAAGGAGACGTGAGAAGAATCAGAAAACGAAGCGCGCTACAGCATAAAGGATGCGGTCCATAACGTGGCAACAAGGCTGCGTAGCGCCAGGCGGGGACGAGACCAATCGGGATCACTGCATAAATTGTATAAAATTCTAACCACTACAGGGTTCACCTGAAACTGATCTCAAATAGTACTGAATGCCACTCTAACTGGAAAAGAGAAATAATTTTTACAGATATAACATGAAAGTAGAAGAAGGGATAAGAGGAAAAGAAATAGAGCTAGAGTAGTGATGAAGGTCAAGAACATAACAGATTGAAAGAGCAGAAACAAGAGGGTCAACTGTTTCTTGTTCAGGGACAAGGAAGGGACAAAGAATGAGCGAGTGCATGAGAAAGAGGAAAAACAACACAACGGATCATGCCAGAGAAGACAAAGATACCCTGAGATTCTGAGTTTTAATGAATGACGCAGGGCTCATCCAGGGGAGCATGCCCATCAAAATGAGAAATCTAAAAAAAGACAAATTATGAAAAAAATAAAGTAACTAGGAATATTTTACGTGAAAAGTTAAAAGAAAGCATGGGGATATATAAGGGTCTTCAAGTAGCCACAGGAATTTCACTTAGAGACGAGGAAAGTGAAAACCGAAATCATTCTTTGTTTTCACGGTTTGGGGAATAATGGGTGGTTAAAAAGGAGCCACACTCGAGTAGAAGGGTACACACTTTCTGGGGTTTGGGTTGTTCAACACTAGACCGAGACGCATGGTTTCCTGGGCTCCCTATCACGTGGCAACCATAGACGGGGTTCTTCCCTGTGGAACAGTCATTAGGAGAAGAGTCTCATCTATTTTTTGTCACCATTTTGTCACCATTTGAGCTTTAGATATACAGTTTTGAAAGAGTTTCCTGAATACTCCTCTCTGCTTTTGAAAAATGTCTTAAAAGGACCATTTTCCAATACAAATGCAGAAAAACAGTATCCAAACTCAGACATCATTGAAAGTAATTTATAATTACTTCTGCACCATGAGTTTACCTTGGAGCCCTTCCCGGCAACCTGGAGTACGCGGTAACCCCGAGGAAGACTGGCTGATTTCCGAGATTTCCCGTGTGCTGGACCCCCTCAGTTTTTTCTTTCTTGATTGGACGTTTCACGGCTGCATTTGTCAGCCATTTGGAACTAGAGAGGGGACCAAATCTCTCTATGTGCTACTCCGAATAAAAATTAATACAATAATTAGAGGAGAGTGTAAATTAATGTTTTTGAATAGCAAGTTGTTACTCACTTAATCAATCCAAAATATGATAGTTGAATATGCTTCCTGTGCAAGCCCCTGTCCCGAACACGGGGAGTCAGTTACGCTGAGGACTTAGTTCAAGGAGAGTGTTTTTCAGTTCTAAGGTGGCATTGGGCTTTCCGACATCCTGTTCTAATTGTGTCCACACACATACACAGCACCAAAAGAATGCAAAATTAATGTTATTAATTCCATTTTAGAGATGATTGAACTTAATTTTCAAGAGATTAAGTACCTGCCTAGAAACTCAAACGTGGAGTGTGACAGCAGACGTCTCATACACAGCTTCTCCTCTTTCTCCTCCAGGGCGGGCACAACCTCATCTTAGAAAAACAACTGTGTCTCCTTAGGGACATTTTCTGATTAGAGTATAATAATTTTTTCAATCAAATTATCTTTGTTGTTTTCCATTTTCTATGCCACGTACGCGTGAAGTTATATGGCTCTTGGTTTCTTGTTTGTTTATCTTTCCGTCTGGCTTCAAGTGCACTTTTTGATAGCTCAGCGGGTAGAGCTGACAACTGTAGACTTGACCCTGCTCTTTCTAAACTTGTTCTGGATTTTTCTAATATTCTTTATATCACTTATTGTATGTTGCCTTGAAAATGACACCGGTTACTTGTGGGGGGAAAAAAAACATATAAAATCAAGGTGGATAGGGTGGTGAAATGAAGAGTCAGTAAGATTTCAGACCAGAAAGCCTGTGTTCGATGACGGTGCCTTCATTCGTGGGGGAACTGGAAACGACCTTTGGTAAGTTGTTTAGTCATCCTGCACTTGTGACAACAGTGAAGGCTTCACAATGTAGTGGTCATAGCTCTCCCTATGGTTAAATTATGAAAATAGATAACTGAATTTATTTTATAACCACCATTAAAACAGTGGAGGTGGAGAACCCTACCATCATTGTTCTGACATTTGAAAGAGTTTTTTTATAGTCTGCTACCAGCTATTTAGCATGGGGCCTAAAACCTATGTGGGAATCAAGTGTGATTGTTTCCCGAATGTGAAGTTCCCTTGAGAATAAAACTAAGGAGAAATACTTTTGCTGTTTTGTTTGCAACTGTACCATTCAGAAACATAATGCCTCAAATACGTTCAAGGGAATCAATATCCCCTCATTGTGACTTGAGTATAAATCAAAATCTATAATCCAAAATGGCATACTGTGACCAAAGCAAATGAATAAAAGAAAGTGGCATTAGAGAAATAAACATTTCTATCTCAGAAGGGCTGGCCATTAATTTTTATAAAAAGATTGAGAAAAGCAGAGCCAGAGACACGTGTGGATGCAAATGATATTATAATATGCTCTTTTCTAAAAATTGCTGTAGGGCAGAGTTCTCCATGAAATCACAGTGTTTGTTCATAGTAGCTCACGATACAACAATAACAAGGGAATATATTCGAGAAAGTACACTCATAGTTACATATTACTGCGCTCCTGTCTCTCTCTCCTAATTACAACCACACCAACGACTTACTGTAGGTTTGCCAGATTAGGCAAAGAGAATTCCAGGATGCCCAGCTCAATAAAATCACAGGTAAAAAAATAAATAACTGTTCAGCATAAGCTTGTTCCATGAAATGTTTGGTACAGATTTATATTAAAATTATTTATTTTCTATCTGAAATTCAAAATTTCCTTGGTGTAGTTTACCTGACAGACTTCCACACTAGGAATTCCCACATGGATGAAACAAGGGCACCTTAGGTCAACGTATTCAAGACTGAACTTTGTACCTTCACCGTCAGTCTCCATCTCCCCTTACGTCCATGTTCTTAGTGAGTGACCTCACTGCCACCCAGGTTTCCAAACCAAAATCCTGGCATCCTTCTTGAGTTCTGTCTTCTAATCAGCACCTTTCCTACTTACAGATCAATCGCCTGTCGAACCTCCCCGACGTCTCCCTGTCTGCAGGCTCTCACTGTTGTTCAGCTCATTCTCCTTTGCTCTGGTTACTCTCGTGCCTGCCCAGTTGGTTTATCTGTCCCCAGTTTACCTCCTTGCTCTACGCATGACTTTGTAACTAGAAAGAGGAAGAGAAAATTATAGATCTGAGGACCTCTTTGCCTTGCTTGTAGGCTCCAATGACCACTCGCAAATGAACAGGGCGGGTCTCCATCAGTCCTATTCAAGGTCATTCATAGGCTGGACCCTGCTTGCTAAAGCAGCCCCAAATCTGTCAAATCTCAGCCTAGATCAGGCTTTGCAAATGATGGCCCACAGGGTGCTTTTGCAAATAAAGTTGTGCTAGGCCCTGGCCACGACCATTTGCCATCACATTGCCTGTGCCTGTCTCCCTGCCTTCACTCCAGCACTTGCTACCGAGATGGATGGCTTGCAGAAACTAAAATATTTACTATCTGGCCTTTGTACATAAAATGTGGATGACCCCTGCTCTAAATATACCCAATTCTTTGTGGTGCTTTTGAACTCACTGGGCTCTCTATCTCACCATTCGGCCAAAAGAACAATCGCTACCCAAGATGCTGTTGTCATGAAGTAAGCTAACTACAACTCTCCTCAGAAGCCCCTTGGCTCCATTACACTTCCACGAAAACACACGTGCCTCCAAGAACCTCCTGGATTGTCAGCCACGGTAGGAGGCCCCCCGCTCGGGGTTCCCCTGGACATTGCCTCTCTGCCTCTTTGCTCTGTTTATCGCACTTGGTATTTACTAACTTTTCTCTTTCAAGACCAGGAGATGTTTGCCTCATTTCCTACTCCTGTCTCAGCACTCAGTGTGGAGGCAGCATGAACTAGGTGCTCATTTTTCATTTTAAGGTTAATTTTCATCAATGAAATGTCAGAGTCTAAGTCCAGGCGACTCGATGTCTAATCCAGGGATGTTCCCCTTCTTCCAAGCTTCTTCACTGATTCACAATTGATAGCTTTGTTTTGGGGTTTGGGGCCGGTATCCAAAATATGTTCATGATTGTTCACTGCTGCTTGAAAGTCAGTTTCCGAAGTTATGACTTTTGCCCAACAGGTTGGACTAATTCTCTGAGTAGTGAATATCCAGGATTAAGAGTCAAAGAAGAGAGCATTTCAGGACACACACTAAAAACACCAAAACAGTCAACAGAAGGGGCAGGGGCAAGGAAAAGATTATGACACCTCACAGCTGCCTGAGACTACGGCTGAGTATGGAATTCATTTTCTGTTTTGTCTCTGTGTTGCTGTTTGTTTCATTTATTTATCTATTTATTTTTGCCATGGTTTTGTGTTTGTTTTTCTATTGATCCACTTGGTGTTACCTAGAATGGGAAACCGGTCTGTTGGTACATAACTTACTAGTCCTGAAAGTCAAACTATGTCAGTGAGAGGCTTCAATAAGCCACCTCTCTCCAGGGAAGGGGAGGGACACTGTCATCCTAAGAGATGCTGTCTAAGAAGTTGTACAATATTGAAAAGCCAACTGAATATAAATGATAAATAAAAATTCACTATTAATATTTAAGAGGAAGAGCAATAGAAGATGATAGGTCATGGAACACAAATAGCTTCTACTACAGAAATGTTTGTAAAGGCACTACACATATATGTAACAGTTTCCATGAAATTAAATATATGATTTTTTTATTAAATTCATTGGGGTGACATTGGTTAGTAAAAATGACATAGATTCCAGGTGTACAATTCTACAATACATTGTCTAACAATAGATGACCCTGGACAGTCACATTGGTAATGGATAAGTGTAAAGTAGGAAATGGACACTTTTCACTGTAAGGCTGTGTGTGTGTGTGTGTGCGTGTGTGTGTGTGTGTACACGATAAGGAAGAACAGTATATGCCAAAGGTCAAGGGTGAGAAAAAATGCATACAGGTGTTATCCAAGGAAGTAAAGAGAAACCATATCCATCATTGTTTGCATTTACTTGTTTGTTTGGAGAAAGAGAGGGGGCATTGAAGGATTTGTTGTTGTGACACCTAATTTTCAGCCTTTGAATTGTGCTCCATCAATGTTTCCACCAGAAGATGTATGAGTTTCAAAACTGAACCAATGAATATACTTGGGAACGTGTTAGAATATTTTTTTAATAATAAAATTTTTATGAGGTGGGAATGGGACTGGAAAGATAAATGCTCCAAGTGGCCAGTGCCTATGTGCAACTCCTAAATCTCACTGACATTGTTTGATTCTCAGTTCTAAAGAGCAACACACACACTTTTGATCATTTCTGTTAAAACCATTTTTATTGCATGCATTCTATAGAACAGATTGTGTGTGCTGTGTATGTGTGCTATGTGTGCTGTGTGTGTCTGTGCGCG
>PVJL010007479.1:0-77640 GCA_004026885.1 Lyroderma lyra | reverse complement strand
AAAGGGGAGGGGGTGGGAGAGGAGGGGGGGAAGCTAAATATAAGGTGATGGAAAGAGAGGTCACATTAGGTGGTGAACTTATTATACAACAAGTTGACAATGCACTGTAGAATTGTATGCCTGAAACCTATGTAATCCTTGCTAACAGATGTCACCCCAGTAAGTCTAACAATAAAAATGTATTAAAAAAAAAAAAAAAAGACAGGCATTAAAATAAATAAATAAATATAAAAAAGAAAAAAAGAAAGGGAAACTGACTTTCCCAAGATCACCCAGCCAACAGCTAGCAAAGCCAGGATTCTGTCCCAGGTCTGACTCCTCGGGGACCAAGCCTTCATGCCCCAGGGCCCTTCCACACAAGTTAACACTTGGGAGGGAGACTGCTAGAAATGCAGTTTGTAGCTCACCCCCAGCCCTGCTGATTCGGAATCTGCATTGTGACACAATCTCCAGCTTAGTTCTGTGTCCAGTAAAGTCACTGTCTTAAGAAATGGATTCTTTAGCTCGAAGGGAGGAAGGAAACAGCATGCATTAAGTGTCTGTGGGCCACAAAACGGCCTTTTTAATGATTCTTTTTCTTTTAATCATACAATGACCTTGATTTCATAACTACAATATTAATATGTAGGGGAGGAGCCTGAGGTTCAAGGACATTAAATAACTTGCCCAGTAAGGGGCAGGGCCAGGCTCTGAGCCCAGTGACCCCTACACCACTCTTGTCTGCCATTCTTACTTTCCTGACGTGGGCTGAAGGGAGTCAGAGGACCATGTAGCCAACTTGAAAGAGGGACTGATTAAGCTTTGGGGTTTGAATTTATTAATATTAGTAATGTTGCAAAAGAAGATAGTTTCTGTAGTATAAGCCTTAAGGTTCTAATAAGTTAGATTAGGGGGCGATAGGTATAGTGTCCTTAATTGTGTCTACCAGAAATGAGACTCGTTTTGTTATCTCTATTAAATTAGAATGTATTATTTCCTTACGAGATTTATCTAAACAGTGCTGAGATGGCAGCCTTTGGAACTGACAAGTTCCTCATCCCTAATAAAAGTGGAAACAGAAATTAGTCTCAGAGCAACTCTACTAAGCCCCCCATCAGATAAAGAGAAACGCAAGTCTCAGAACGAACACCGAGAAAGGCGGTATCATTTCAGAACAAAGACAGCCAAACAGTTATTCAAATCAAGTCAGAAAAAAACAGGACTTGCAGGACGGTTTCGATCAAGCGTTGTCCCTGATTCAAATGATAAGGGACATCAAAACTGTACGGAAGGAGCAGAAAAGGTGACTGCAAGCAGGGGAGAGGCCAGGAGACAGTCTGCATGATGGCACCCTCGCCCCACCCCACACCCCCTGCCTTTTCTGTTGCCTTTTTTGTCCAAGGTTGTGTGTATTCCTATCACCTCAAAGGGTGCCTGGCCACAGTAAACACTCAGTAAGTAGTTGGTAAATAAATAAATGAATGAGTGGTATTATTAGGCAATGTATCAAATGTTGCTCCATAAAATCTGAAGTGTTCTACAAGGGTGTCTCCAGAGAATTCTGGGGGTCCTGGGAGGTGGGGAGAACCTGCAGGTTAGTTCTCCCTACCTGCTCCCCATCAACTAGAACATCCTTGTTACATATGCTGGGCTTCTAAGTAAGATAGAATAAAAGAAATTCTCATGTCTAAAAAGGAAAAAAATCAAGTATTGAAAATCCTGGGTACAATAGAAAAAAATTAATCAAGAAAGAAAACATGCTAATTCTAAGTCTCCTTATTATTAGCGTTGCAGCCTTGAGTAAGTCGTTTCACTTCTCTGAGCACCAATTTCATCGCTTACAAAACAGTTTGCTGAGTTTGGTTAGATTATTCCTAAGGTTCTTTCCAGCTCTCGTATAATTTTATTTCATCCTTTTAATTACCATCCAATTTTGGTTTTTTCTTTCTTCTTTGTATTTTTTTTTCTGATTTGTTCTAATTTCCTTATAATGAGCATGTATTTTTTTTTGTAGGAAGAAAAGGTTTATGTTCAAAGACATATAAATTAAATTAAATTTTAAAAATCCCTCCCAAGTACTCCCTGCATGTGCATGGCTTTTAAACAAAAGCCAGAAGAGACGTTCTCCACGTTCTCGCCTGGGGAGAACAGAATTTAAAGTCACGCTGTGGGGAGAGCTGAAACCTTCAAAAGCAAGTGATGCTTAATCTGTTCTATTTCGGAAGCACAAAATAAAAACCAAACAAAAAAGAAAACTAAGCCACCGCTTCGCCAGTGCCAAGTTCCCTCATGCATAAATAGACACCCGGCCAGAGAAAACAGCCTTCTCAGTCGGGTGGGACAAATCCTCGTGTGCTCTTGTGAAAAATTCCCCCCGGCAAACTGGCATCAAGGACACTGTCTACAGCTGTCTCCGGGTATGAGAGGGACCCAAAAAGACCGGAATGTATCTATAAAAAATTGTATATTCATTCTTGCATGTTCAAACTTCAGTCACCTTCAAAGTACTCTCTGTGTGATGCAACAGGCCTGTTGAGACGCTTTTTCCACTGCTCGAAACTGTTTGAACTCGATTTTGATGCCTTTTAGTGTTTCTGCCGCTTTTTGTCTCGCCTCTTCCACATCGGCAAGATGTTTCCCTTTGAGGACTTTTTTCACCCAGGTAAACAAACAAACAAAGTCTCTCGAGGCAAGATGGGGTGAATAGGGAGGGTGGGACAAAGGAGTCATGACATTTTGGGTCAAAAAACTGCTGAACACTCAGCACGGTGTGGGCAGGTGCCTTGTCATAATGGAAGAACCAGTCTTCTTCAGAAAGTCTTCAGAGTACAGAGCTCAAGACAAAAATCTAGGCCTTTTCTTTGGCTTTTTTATTTTCTTTATGCTCCACAATCAATTCAATGGCACATCTGGTCACTATTTCAACAAGAATCCCAATCGCCCTTTTCCTCCTTCTCCACTGCTCCTGAGCCATCATCTGCTGACGAGACCACTGCTATACCCCAAACTGACCTCCCTGATTCCAGCCTCCCTAAAATCCATTTGCCATGGAACAGCCAGTTGGATACTTTTTAAAACACAGATCCATTCTCCTACTGCTTCACATCCCCCTTCGAATAAAATCTAAACTCCTGGCCCTACCTTACAAAGCCCCATATCGTCTGATGTCTGTCCTCTTCCCTGACCTCACTTCATCCACACGATCCAGCCACACGCTGGGCCTTTTTGTTGTACTTCACACCCACCCATCTGGTCTCAGCCTCAGTTCGCTATTCACTCTCCTGCAGTGTTCCTCCCAGGGTGTCCCCATGGATGGCTTCTTGTCATTTAGGTCTCAACAGGTAAACTGTTACTTCTGCAAAGAAGTCTTCCTAGGCTACTAATCCAGAGTGGTCCAAGTGAGACAGCACCCCATGTTGTAGTTTAATGATATGCATAGCATTTATCATTGATATCTTCTTGTTTATTTATTTGTTGAAGAAGTCTAAGACTTGTGTTGTAATGCAAGATCCAAGAACTTCCCATTGTTCACCCAGGTTTACCATTGTCTGTCTAGTGCCTAGTACAGTGCTAGCACACGGTGGTTTCTCAGTAAGTATCCAGGGAGTGGATGGATGGATGAATAACCAAAGATACAAAACAAAGATGTTTACAATGAAGGGAGTGAAAACCATGAGAAAGCATTCCTACCATAATGAAAACAATCATGGTGAGCTCCCTAGTCTTGACTCATCCCAGTCAGACCCACATTGTTCTGATTGGATCCCCTTTCTCATCTTCAAGGGCAAGTCAAGATATCATCTTCTCCCTCTATATTTTTTTTATTTTATACTGATATAACATTAACAACATTTTGAAAACAGAAAAGAGCAGCCCTCAATACCATGACGATAGTAAAGCAATTCTTTCCACCTATACATATTTCCTTTGAGTTATTTATCAGCAGATATAGTTTTCACAAAATTGGAATATATAATATTTTACTATTAATAGGTTGCTTTTTACACTTACTATTATATCATAAACTTTTTCTATGCTACTGAAGATCTGAAGATTTTTATAATATGAATAATAGCTAGCATTTATTGAGAGTTTGCTATTTGCCAAGCATTATGCAAAGCACTAGTGTTATCTTGCTTTATCTGCACAACTTTTTAGGTGGGTACTATTATTCTTTCTATTTTGTAGATTCCTCTGCTAGACAAGGCACATGCATACTGTATGTATCAACAATAAATTTCAGTATAAGATTGTTGATAATATTAACAGGATACAACCCACATGTCAATCAATAATGGAATGCTTGAATAAACAATGATGCATCTGGTCTGTGTATGTTATACTGTCATTAAAAATAATTACACAAATATGTATGTGTTGTTATGGAAATGTTAAGTGTAAAAAGAATCAGAATGATATCTTTATTATGAGCCCATTAATACTTACTTTAAAAGGTCATGTGCAGCTAAGTAAAAGAAGACTACACACTGTTTGATTTCATTTATGTGAACTATCCAAACCACACAAATCCACAATGACACAAAGTATATTAGTGGTCGCCAGAAGCCAGGGAGAGGGATAAATAGACAGTGACTACTAACAGGTATGGCGTTTCTCCAGGAGGTAATAAAAATGTTCTGGAAGTAGACAGCACAACTATGACTATACTAAAAACCACTGAATGGTGTATTTTACCATGATTAATTTTATGGTATGTGAATTGTATTTCATGTATTTATTAATATATGCATATTATATATGTAAATTTTATATTTAAATATAAAGAAAGGGGATAGAAGGATGCCTAGAAAACTGTTAATATGGTAGAAGAACTGGAGTTGGACATATGAAATAAGATGGGAAAAAAGGGAGAGGGGTTTCTGTCTAGTTCCACATCATTTGAATCACACGATTTGAGTAATTTACAATTGAATGCTTTTATTTACTATTTGTTTAGTTGAAAGTAATACATTATGTGATAAAAATAATGACAACAAAATTGTTAAAATTCATATTAAGTAAGTAAAATAGCTATTATTTGGCTTTTCTTAGCTTACCAAGGTATTAAGGTCAATAGATACTACACAGATGAGAGCATTTCAGGGTAACGTATCTCCTCCTTAGTTCATTTGGTCTTCAAGTGCTATTTTCTCCTTGGTGGTACAAAGAAAGGCTTTTTAGATTCATATGAGTTATAACACAATAATACTATATTAACAAATACATACTGCCAGCTCACAAATAATCACACAGTAAGGGTAAGCATAATTGAAATTCGCAGAGAACAAAGAACAAATCTAAAACTGTGATATTTTCTTAGTTTTATTTCACCCAAGAGTGCAAAATAAAATGCTCAAAATGCAACGAAAAAGTGGAGGCGAAAAAGTGGAGGCATTATTTATGGATTATTTGTGACCATCACTTGGAAAAACCAACACAATCTAGAGACAAACTATTAGAAAGAGTAAGAGAGCTTAGCAATGTTGCTGACATAGGACTGACCTGCAAAAATCAATAATATTTCTCAACATCAGCAATAACCAGTTAGAAAACATAATAGACAATAAGACAAAGAACAAAAATATAAAATATTAAGTTAAGCAATAAAATTCAATGCCTCTAGAAAATAACTTTAGGATCTAATAAAGGACATCAACGATAATCAGAATAACTGGAAATTATAATAATTTTTAAAGGTAAATTTTTCCATCGCGGATCTATAAATTCCCAATTTAATTCAAACTTGAACACCTTTGAGAAATTCATCATATTTCCTGGAAAATTTACATGCAATAATAAGAGTCAATGCATACTAAGTCAACTTTAAAACAGAAAATTCAGATATTAAGACACACTATAAGCCATAATAATGGAAAAAGAGAGCAACAGAACAAGATAAGTATCTTAGAAGTAGTCATGTGTATATAAATACTTCATATATGACAAAATGCAAATAAATAAGAAGAGAATTTATTGTTTAAAACAGGGTATTAGGAACACTCAATCACTACATGGAGGAAAATAAAACTAAATCCCTTTATAAAACTATATAAAAAGGAGTGACCAGATAGTTTAGATACAAAAACAACAGAACTAGGTTAACTTAAGAAAATACCTTGGACTTCATAAAATAATTTTAAATTAACTTAATTAAAGGCTATGAGGTATGTGAGGTGATTGATTGGGTTACATCACATTTATGGATTTCTGCTTCTGGGTGGGCTGAGGTTAACGGTGGCACCTAAGTCAAAATCACTCCACAATTTTTCCAAACAAACCATTCAGATTAACTAGAACCAAAGAAATTCCATCCCTTCAGTGTAAGTAAAAGACAAAGGACACAGCTCCCACTGCATTTGTGGAGAGGGAGAGAAATCCAGGAAAAATGTGGAAGGGGTGAGACAAGGGTTGTTGCTTTGAAACTGGCCCTGTACCCTGAGGACAAGAAGAGACGGAAGACGGGCACAGAGCACTCCAGATTGGTGAGTAGCAGGTGAGGAAGCTTGCTTATTCGGAGGCTTTCCTTGGGTTTCTTTGGCTGAGTAGATCTCCGCACCCCAGAATTTCCAAAGTTTATATGGAGGTATGAACATGGTTCAGTCACGTACACTGTCCATCTGGTCTCAAAGCACTGCTCTCTCAAGGTTGTGCCCTTGCAAATGGCTCTGGCAGTGGGAATGGTGAGCAGAAGGTACATTCCAAGGTCAGAAAAGGGCGTGAAGAGCCTCCTTTTGCTGGGGTCCAGCTCTCCAGTCAACCTGTGGTCCTCTCTATGATCTTCTCCAAAGCAGGCAGTTGCCTAATATTGAATTAAAATCACCTCCACAAAGAGACAGTCCATACTAACTGTGGCAAAACTTGATAATAAGAACGACTAAGGGAAGAGACTTAAAAGTGTGCAGGACTCCAAGTGGCAGCCTCAGAAAAGCACAACATCTGAAGGGAAAAATCATACTCTAGTGACTGTGGTGGTGAGGGCAAAGGAGCACGTGGAAAACTGGCGGCCTACAAGACAAAAGTTACAAATTGGGAAATACATGACAACTTTCCCACTATGACAGATACAGATAGATGATACAAGATAGATGATAGATAGATAGATAGATACATACATACATACATACATACACACATACATACATAAGAGACTGCGCTTCCCAGACAGAAGAGGAAACTTTTGAATGAAATGCTTGTACTCTTCCCCAACTGTCAACTTGACCCACAAAATAAAGACTCCAAAACAGTCTATATCTATAAAAACTTTAAAAAAATAAAACCAACTTACATGGAAACATTTAAACTGGTGAAAATTATCCCATACCCCAAAAACAACTAAGCAAAAGAAAATATATATTAATAGTACAATACTCCAAATGAAATATAGTATTTTCAAGCAAGCCTATGGAATATGAAAAACACCTTGAATGAGATGGTCAAAATTCAAACTGGAACAGAAATGGATGTAAAATAGGAAAAAATAAAGAGTTGATTTAAAGACATAGAAAGAAATAGGAGGAAAAAAATCATCTCAGAAATGAAAAATTAAATTACAAAGTGACCTAGGAAGATTATATCAAATGAACATTTAATAAGAGGAAATTTATTTAATAAGAGGAACATTTAATAAGAAGAAAAGTAGAAGAACAGTTAAGATAATAAAAATAAGATAAAAACATTAAAGAGGGCCACAAAGAAAGTAGTTTAAATGGAAGACGAGCAAAGGTTATCCAATTACATGTAACTGGACTTTCAGAATAAGAAAAACAAAACTATGGAATAGAACTATTATTTTAAAATATTGTTCATGGAATTATTCAGGAAATCATAGGAAATCTAAATCCACATACTAAATAGGCCCACCAGGTACCTGAGAAGATTTACCCAGAATTATCAACCCATAGATATATTCTAGTAAAATTATTAGACTTTAAAGATGAAGGAAAAAAACCTCAGGTCTCCAGGCAGGGAAACAGACTAAAAATTTTAAAATAGCAAGAAAATTCAGCAGTTACCAAACTTCCCAAGCGCAACATAAAAATCAAAGCAAAAAGCAAGTAGCATTTACAAGAAACTCAAGGGCAGGGGAGGGCAGAAATGTGAACCAAGGAAATTATATCCAGCTAAGCTATTCTTCAATATCAAGGCCATAAATCAAAAAAAAAAAAAAAAAAATTGTACATGTGCAAGAAATTGGGGAATACTGCATTTACAAGTCCCTGAAAAATCTGCTACAGATGAATTTCATTCAACCAAGTATGACTGAGAAAATTTAGGCAACTTATTGTATTTAATTTTAGATTTAAGACTAAAACAAAAATGGAGATATGCATAGAATAACATAAAATGCCATGTGCTCTGCAAAGTAAATAATGTGAATAAAAACTGGAAGAGAAGGGAGAAGGAAAGTAGAAAGGAGAATAAATTCATTGATGTTGCAAAGAAGTAGTTCTCAAAATTTTTGACCTTTGAAACGCTTTACACTTCTAACGTTCTTGAGAATCTCCAAACGTTTTTGTTTATTGAATTATATGTGTTAAGATTTTCCATGTTGCAAATTAAAACTAAGATTTATTTATTTAGTTACTTTAAAATAACAATAAACCTATTACATGGTAGCATAAATAATATTTTTTTTAAAAAAACGACATTTCCCACAAAAATATTGTAAAAAGACTGTCATCATTTTACATTTTTGCAAATCCCTTTAAGGTCTGGCTTAATAGAAAACAGCTGGATGTTCATAGGTGTTTCATAAATCTCATTAGCCATCACAGCGATAACATCATCCCATATCACGTAGCCTCTGGAAAACTTTCATGTGCATTCATGAGAAAATGAGAGTGGGAAAGTGAAATAATATCTTACTAGTATTATGAAAATATTTTTTACCTCACACACCCCCTGAAAATGTTTCAGGGGCCTCCAGTGGACGTCCTGCTGAGAACATCTGTTGTACAGACAAAAGAGAAGAACCAAGGATACATTAGAAACTGATGAACTCGATAAAACAGGTTAATTAAAGAAACAGTGGAGAGGGGCATTTTAAAAGGTAAGTAGAAAGGTTATCACTAATGACCTAATCCTAATACCAAAGGAATTTTTAAAATTAAAGAGCAAAAAAAAATACATCCTGTAAAGAAACACAGAAAATATAGTAAAATCATATAGTAATTACAACTGGAATAAAATGACAGGGTAGAGAAAAAGGCATACTAATAGAGGTGAATTGGCTTAATTCATCTTTTAAAAGAAAAACTATTTCCAAAATGACTTGCAAAGAAATATCAAATCTGCAATGAAGACTAAATGTGAAAGTGACAGGTACAGACATAACAAGTAAATGAAGTCAATGGCAGGGGTTGGGAGGTGGTAGATAAGAGTAAAGGAAGTCAAATACATGGTGACAGAACAGACTCTGGGTGGTGAACATACAATGTAATATATAGATGATGTATTACAGAAATGTACACTTGAAACCTATATAATTTTACTAACCAATGTCATCCCAATAAATTTAATAAAAATGAAAACAAAAAAGTAATAATAAAGCAGTATTATCAAAGCTATCCCCCACAAAGAAAACACCCAGCCCAAAGATTTCACAAGGAAATTTTACCAAACTGTCAAAAACTAGATCGTTCCAATATTACAAAAATTGTTCAAAAGCATAGAAAGTGGAGGAAAACTTTGAAAATCACATTATGAAGCAAATATAATATTGATACCAAAATATGATATAGTCCAGTATTTAAAAAATAAAATTACAAATGAATATAATTTATGAATATTAATGCAAAAATATTAAACATTTATTAGCAATTTATTAATATCACCACACTGTGAAAATAATACACAGTAACCAAGCAGGATTTGTCCTAGGAATTCAAGGCACACTCTTTAGCATAAAATACCTTAATTCTAAAGAGAAAAATCATATTACCTTCATAAATGCTGTGAAGTTAGGTAAACCTTCTTTTCAACACCCATTCCCAACACATGCGTTTGCACACACACACACACACACACACACACCCCATGATTCTGAAGCCACAATCTTACTTGGTGTAAAAACACCAGGTTACGTTACAGATACCTTTAAGACTTGTTCCTCCAAGATGGCCCCAGTGATCCCTAATACCATGTATTCACTTCTGTATAGAACCCTCCCTCACTGAATAGTGCTGATCTGTGTACACAGCTAACACAAATTATACAAACGATGCTGTGTGACATCCAAGGCTAAGTCTGAAAACAAATAATTGTAGTATGCACCTTCGATCACTTGTCCAATGCAAGCCAGCCACCATGTTTGAGAACACTCCAGCAGCCCCATGAAAGCACTGTGTGGTGAGAAACTGGCCTCCTGCTAGCACCAACTCATGGGCCATTTGAGTGAGCCACCTTAGAACCACTCAGCCTCAGATATCTGGGACCCCAGACACCATCTTGACTCCTACTTCATGAGAGACCCCCAAGCCAGAATCCCCAGCGAGGTGACTCCTGAATCTCTGAACTATAGAAAATTTCTGAGATAACAAATGTTTATTGTATTAAGCGACTGAGTTTAGTGATAATTTGTTACGGAGCCACAGCTGATTATTAGTACATGTATGAGAAAACCTTAAACACACTACTGCAAGACACAAAATCAGACTTGAACACATGGAGAGGTAGCCCTTGTTCTTGGACAACTCAACATCCTAAAAAGATCTCTTCTCCCTGCACTGATTTATAAACTTAAAGCAATAACAATAAAAATACCAATAAGCTGTATTTACAAAGATAAGTAAGTGGCAACAAAAGTTCACGTGGGAAAATAAGCATTCATGAGTAGTTAGGAAAAAGACTGAAAAAGCAAAGCTATGAAAAGGGACCTACCAGATATGACAACATTCTACAAAGCATCCATAATTAGAACCATGTGGTACTGGCATGAATAGGCAGACAGACTGATGTCGTAGAGCAGTATGCCCAGATGGAGATCCAGTACACATGGACAGTTACTATATGATAAAGGTGGCTTTCAAATGCCTGGGCAAGGATGAACTTCTTGACAAATGATAGTGAGATAAGGGGATAGTCTTGTGGGAAAAGATCCAATTAAATGCATTCCTCACATCACATGTAAAAATAAACTCCAAATGGATGCATATATATAAATGTAAAATAAATAAAACCATATGAGCACTACAAGAAAACATGGTTGAAGTAATCCATAACCTGCATATAAGAAAAGTTTCTAAGTTGAAAAAAAAATGTTAAAGATAAATTTGACTATACTCATATAAAAATTATAAATTTTATTTATGAAAAAAAATGCCACAACCAAGGTAAAATGACAAATAACAAACTGGGGAAAATTCATGCAGAATGTATCACAGACAAAAAGGTATTATCCTTCATATGCTTAAAAACTCTTACAATAAAGGAGGGAAACAAACAAAACCTCAATAGAACAGTAAGTTAAAGGTACAAACAATTCATTAAAAAGATATACAAGAGTCCTTAGCCATATCAAACTATTTCAGTTTTACTCATAATATTATAAGAGAAAAGCAAATAAAATTACAGTGAGATACTATTTTTCTATCAAGTTGGCAAAAAATTAAAAAGCTAGGCAACCGTCTGCCGGCAAGGCTGTGAGGCACTCTCTTTCACTGCCGGAGCAAGTGTAGATGACATAACTCTTCAGCAGGGAATTTGGCAATCTCTAACAAAATTACATATGCATTTCCTTTTAACTTAGCAATCCCCATTCTAGGAATTTACCCTGAAGATCCACCTCTACCAATAAAAAAATACATTTGCATTAATTTATCCACTACAGCATTATTTGTAAATGCAAAGTACTGGAGGCAACCTAAACACCTATACATAGAAGATTGATAGAACAAATTGCAATACATACACATAATGGAGTGATTTATAATGAAGAAAATAGATCTCTATGAGCTAAGAGAAAGTGAGTTCAGCATATATTGGTAAAGTGACAAATGCAAAGTGCAGATATATTTATATTTCCATAGTTACAACATGTCTATGTGAAAGTAGTCAATGACAGAGGGAAAAAATGGTCATTGGTAGACTCATTTTAATTAAGGGACCAAAATTAACACCTTCTGAAATGGTATAAATTGATATGTGCCTCCTGACATGATGCCCTGAGAATACAGTATCACCTTTGTAGCATTTCTGCAAAAAACTCATAATTGTGAAAAAACAAAACACAAACACAAACTGAGGAAGAGTCTGTAAAATAAAATGTCAAGGGCATAAAATAAATAATCCTGAGGGATAGAAAGAAAGGAAATAAAAGAGATGTGACAGGTAGAATCCTGGATTAGAGAGAGAAAATAGCTATAAAACTCAATACCGGGACAATTGGCAAAATTTGAACTCGGATAGTGGATTACATAATAATATTAAATTGATGTTAAATTGCCTGATTTTGTGTTTGGTCTCCAGTTATAGTTTGTTCCTGTTCTTGAGAAACACACACTGAAATAACAAGGAGTAAAGACATATAAAGTCTTTACTAGGAGTAAAGAATAGGTCTGCAATGTATTTGTAAATGGTTCTTTAAAAATACACACACACACACACACACACACACACACACACACTGGAATATATACATATATGTGTATATATTTATATGTATGTATATTAATGTATTTATGAATCAAAATGTTAAGATAATGAGTAAATATATTGGAGTTCTTACATATTACATTTGCAACTTTTCTGCAAGTTTGAAGTTCAAAATAAACAGTTTTTTGAATGTACATTTCTGTTTGACAAATGTCAACATGAACAAAGTTCCCTGGTGGCTAAAAGCATGAGGAAAAGTATTTGAAATGTCTAAAATTCACAAGGCCTTGACTGAATGTAAAAGGAATTTCTGCAAAGCAACAATAAAAAAACAGCAATCATAACAGAAAAAAAAAGACAAAGCCTATGAACAGAAAATTCATAAAGAGAAAATTCAAAAAGCAATTAAACATACAAAAATGCTCAGAATGATTGATAATTGGATAAATGCAAATTTTAATAACTAGATAACATTTAACCTTATTAACTCACAAACATTAGAGTTCTAAATATTCTAATGGTTGGTAGAAATAGGAACGTAGGAACTCTTAGGCATTGCTAACTGATATATATGAAAATACGAGGGCTGTCCAGAAAGTATACAGCCATGTAATATGAAAAATAGAGGTATTTACGGCTGGATTTTTTTCTGGGCAGCCCTGATATAAACCAGTATAGCCATTCTGTATAATAATCTGGCACTAGTTAATCAAATTAAATATATTACACTGTTAAAGAAAAATTTCTCTGGACATGTCAAAAATGTCAAGAAAAACTTAAAGACCACTGCAACAGGGAAGAGAGGTTGTGCTGAAATGGAAGGCAGAAGAATTTCAAACGTCGGGTGAACTACTGAAAGAGTACTGAAGGAATCTGGAGGGCAGTTGGTCCATGCATGTAACTGAGCCATTTGTGTTTGCTAATTGTCACTTTCAAAGTTAGGATCCCACAGGGGCGGTACCTTCTTCCAAGATTGTATTTCAAATGGATGATCTCCAGATCCTTGAGAGATTTCTAGTTGTAGAACATTTACAATGCAATTGCAAGTTTTCTAAAGTAAATGTTCTAAGAAAAAGAGAAGCTGGGGTACATATACCAATGGAATTTTACTCAGTCATAAGAAAAGATGAAATAGGGCCATTTATGACAACATGGATGAACCTTGAGACCATCACTCAAAGTGAAATAAGCCAGACAGAAAAAACCAAGAACCATATGATTTCACTCACATATGGAACACAAAGCTGAAAGCAACAAAGAAACAAAAACTCATGGAAACAATCAAAAGTTCAGTGGTTAGTGGTTACCTGAGGGTATGGGGGAGGGGAGTGGGAGAGAAGGGACAAGGACACAAATATCTGGTGATGGAAAATGTACTGTAGAATTGTACACCTTGGACCTTTGTAATTTTTACTAACCAATGTCATTCTCATAAACTTAACAGTTAAAAAAAAAGAAAAAGGGAAATCAGGGGTCTACACTCAGGAAGAAACTTGTCTAAAGTTTAATCAAGCTGAGAATGATAAGGCAGCCTTGATCAACATCCACCACTAACTCTACTCCTAGAGATGGAGGCTCAGATAGATGATCGATGAACACAAAGATGGATGGATGGATGGATGAACAGATGGGCACAGATAGATAAGTTATAGATGATAGATAGATAGATAGATAGATAGATAGATAGATAGATAGATACAGGCAAACAGGTAGGTACAAGTACGAGAATAGAATGTGAAGCACAGAGACTCACGAGCTGAATAATCTTAGGCATGTGCTGAACCATTCTTAGCCTTAGTGTCTTTACAGAAAATGAGGTTATCACATGGCAGGTCATTCCTCTTCTCCTTGCCTCACATTGTTCCTTCCACCACTCACTCCTATTTAAATTGCAAATTTTAACGTCACATTTAGCAAGGAGAAGGGTTTGTTTTGTCTCCATTCTATAAAATATCTAAACCCCTCATATAAAAAAGGCAAAGGCCATGAGGGTCTACCTTTCCTCTCTCAGCAGAGACCAGATTAGAGAACTGCATGCCTCTGATTACAGGAGGGAACCAGAACCCTGAGGAACAGCAAGAAGGGGACCATCTGAACAACCTCCTCAAGCAGATGGCAAGGCGTCTCCATGAGACTAAAAGCTCGTCGTGCATCACCTTGCGTTTTCTTACCTGCAGGCCCGTCCGCACATTCCATGCACAACCACTGGTCACAACAACAACACTCTCACTAAACACAGATCTAAATCAACAGGTTTTCAAATTATAAGGCAAGGTTTGTAAGTGTGAGGGTTATAATTATGACCTCAAGGATTATAGTGAGTGTCCGTGTGGCGTTCCTCCAGAGGGTGATGGGGGAGGGGCCCACTGGCAGTCCTCTAACTTGCTGGATCTAGAACCATTACAGTGTTCATGTCCTGTGTCTTTCTTTCATCTGCTCTGTCAGGGACTCTCTAACCCAGTTTTGAGGAATGAGTCCTTTCACCCAGCACAAAGGCATGCAAGTTAGAGAAAATGTTTCCAACTAAACCAATCCTTAGAGTTGGAGCTGGGAGAGTTTTTATGGATCACTTAGGGAGGTGCTGTACAACAGAATTTTCTACTATGGCGAGTGCTATACAGTCTCTCTGTCTGGCTGTGCTATACAGTATCAGTCATTAGCTACGTATGGCTATTGAGGACTTGAAATGTGGCTGGTGTGACTGAGAAACCTATATAAGTTTTATATATAATTATAACTTAAACTTTAATTTAAAGAGTCACCTGAGGCCAGTGGCTACCATATTGGATAGTGGAGATTAAGGAAGAGTTTCTTGACTTAGGACCCACTGACCTCCTAGTCTCCAAGAATAGCCTTCAGAAGATGCATAAATTCACCTAAAATTGTATGTGAAATATCGAATATGGAAAACAATACTATTTTTCTTCTAATAATACAAAGCCATCCAAGAATAAGTATTAAATAATTTAGGGTGGGTATCTAGGGGGAAGGTGAGCAGAGGTGGGAATGAAAATGGGGATGGATAAAATTTTTTTAAATAAGATTTTTAAAAATAAAATAAAAATAAAAGGATGGTTCTGCACAGGCTAAAAATGATAGCTGGGGATGGTGAACACATAATGTAACACATAGACAGTGAACTGTAGAATTGCACGCCTGGAACTTACATAATTCTTATTAATCGATGTCATCCCAATAAGTACAACAATAAAAAAACAAAAACAATGAAAATACATTAAAAAAAAGAAACTCAAGGTCTGATGCCTTTGTTGTCTTTAGCGTTCTAAATAAATGAATAATCTTAATAAAAATAAAAATGATAGTTGGCCAAGAACTGAAGAGTATAATAACTTAACTCTTTGTACCCACAGCACAAAAAAGAAAGATAACATTGTTTGGATGGGTGTTTTTCAAGGTCAGACTTAGCTTTCATCAAATTCTCAAAGAAGCCCAAGACTCCCACGAAAATGTCAATAATCTGAGCTCAGGGAGAATAAACTCAGGACAGAAGGGAAGGTAACAGGATGTGAGATGGTTAATAGACAACCTTTATTCTGACACAAGTTAGCTGGTTAACCAAGAAAGTGAGAAACTTTAACTTAAAATGGGGAAACATCAAAAAAAAAAAAAATAGTACTCAGACACTTAAAATATTTTATTTCAACTTATACATAAAAATACATGGATTTTCCCTTGCCAGTCTTCTGGTGTGGAGCCAAGGACTCTCCTTGGTGAACAAGTTTATTAACCAGGTTTTGGAATCCTATTTCTCCCATAAATCAAACCATAATGTATTTTCTGATTTCCAGTGTATTTCTCTAAATGGAGCAAATAAAAAATAGAAATACTTCTGAAGCAATCTGGGTGCAGAATTCTTCTTGACTTTCACAATTTTCTCAAAATTTTATAGTTGTCTCACCCACATCTAATTCAAAAGCAATATTTTTTCAATTTAACTTAATGAGTCTTTCCAAAGAAAGTAGGTTTCATAAAAACTCCCCTCTCCTCCCAAATGTCAACAGTTGTGGAAGGCAGAGTAACGGTTCCCCAAAGATGTCCAAGCTCCAATCCACTGACCCTGACTATGTCTCTTTACACAGCAAAAGAGACTTTGCAGGTATGATTAAATTAAAGATCATGAGATGGGGAGATTATGCTGGATTATCCGGTGGGCCCAATGTAATCAAACACAAGGTCCTTGGGAAAGAGAGGCAGAGAGTCAATGAGGAGTTTGAAAATACTATTACACTAGGCTGGTGACTCTGAAAATGAAGAAAGAATCACACCACAAGTCTACAATGGAAATGGCTTCTAGAAGCTGGAAAAGGCAAGGGAACAGAGCCTCCCTTAAGAGCCTCGGGGAAAAGATGCAGCCCTATGGGCACCTTGATTTTAGTCCTGTTCAACCTATTTCAGACTGACCTCCAGTAAGATAAATTTGCATTGTTTTAAGCCACTCACTCTGTTATTTGCTAAATCGGTGAGAGGAAACTAATATGCCAGTTTACAAAATAGTTCATTAAATCATTATAAATGCAATGAGCATAAACTGATTTGGGAATAGACACAAGTGACCATTGGATAAGATGTTATTCGGCTTTTGAGATCAGGAGTCTACAAGAGAATGAATGACGTATACTCACAGTGGTCATTCAGGATATCGATCAGCGTGGAAAATGAAGAACATTCACTAATCCAGCCAAACAATCTCTTAATCCAGAAAGAGAGCATCTATTTTAGTGGCTAATTTTTTTTGAATGGTCACTGTATTCTAGGCACTGTGCTAATCACTTTAAATGATTCTGTAAATAGATACTGCTTTCAATTATATTTCACCAATGAGGAAATGTAAATTCAAATAAAATTAAATAACTTGTCTCATACCATGGAGCTAGTAAATGGTGGACTCATTAGCCAACACTTGATCTGGGACCCATCTGATTTCAAAGCCTAGGCTGTTGAGGTCTCATCCAATTCTGTTTCTATATTTCCCAGATGCTAACCCAAACACCTCATCTTACAGATAAAAAAACTATAGACAGAGTTAACCCAATTCCAGCTCTATCACCATAGTAGTCAAGATCACAGTGTGGGGAAAAAAGGATAATCAAACCGGGTAATTTGAAAGGAACTAAATAAAGGACTTTTCTCAAGATGTGTTTTTACATACACTCAGAGATGCATCAAGTGAGTCAAAATGGCATTTACTCCACCTCAGACAAAGAGGGCAAATAAGATCAAATGACAATAACATAACATGGTATACATAATACAGCAGACTCTCAGTTAACCAGCACTCATGCCGGACAACTGTATTATTATTTCTTTTCTTTTTTGGCAGTTAAGCTTGAGTTCCAGTTAACAGAGAGTCTCCTATAGTTTGTGATCAGAAAATATAAATCTAGATGTGTGCAGCATTGCATGGCATTACTACACAATTTCATTTGAGTTTTGGTAAATTCGTGGCCGCACGATTCCATTTCAGCCACCTACTAGCCACGTGCTCCTGGACAAGTCACTTACCCACTGGGGCCTCTGATTCCTTATCAGTAAGTCACCTCTTACCATCTCCACAGGGTTACTTCAGGGATTAAATGAGATCACAGATAAGGAAGTGCTGAGTAAATACATGAAAGCACCCTCTGCAGACAGGAGAGATTATAAGAACCTATGACACGAGTGACTGACATGGATGATCAGCATGACCAACCGTGTCACGGGACAGAAACAGTCTCACCAGGGCTCTCTCTGAAGTGAGTAAAATTTTAGCTCCTCAGAAAAATGCTGGCTTTTGTTTAAAACTTTGCTGATGTTACAGGCTTGTCACCCGGGACCTCTCATCATTGTCTCTGACATCTGGGAAATGCAAATGCAGTATCATTTTAAAATCAAACAAGATGACAGATTAAAGTCCAGGCGGGTTCCTCTGTAATTTACGACCTAACACTGTGACGGGTTCTTGTTAAAATGATTTCATCAAATCCAACGGCTCAATGCCCTCTGGGGAGGTACAATATTTAACCGTTGCTGTACACTGAGGCCACACATTCATTATAAAAAGAAAATGCCAAAACTCACAGGCACTTTGGCCTCTATTTGAAAAAAAAAAAAGTTTACTTGGACTCTTTAAAATACAAACACTATAGTTATAAGTGGGCTGCCCAGACCTGTTTTTTGGGGGGGTTTTGGGGGAGGACAATGTTTTTTGTGTGAATGTATGACCTAGGGAGGAGGACCAGAAGTAAGCTGATGCTAAGTGAACTGTGAAAGGGACTGTCTTCATTGTGCATCTCTCCTGCTCCTGAACAAAGTATCATGAGAGCCCTGTGAAAAAAATTATATTTGTAATTAAAACATCTCCCCCAAATAAAAGTCCAGGCCTAGATGGTTTCACTGGAAGATCCTACCAAGTGTTTAAGAATTAATATCAATTTTACACAATCAATCACTTCCAGGGACTGCTGAGTGTTTACTATGTGCCAAGCACTGTGCCAGCTTTTTCCTTCCAGGTTCTGAATGCTCATCCTTCCCACAGCCCTACGAAATAGGCCCTGTTATTATTACCCTTCCCATCCGAGGGAAATGAGGCCCACAAAGTTTGGGTACAGCCGGGTTACAGCAAGACCAGACTGCTCGGGGAGGTTCTGGGCTGCACATGAATCAAATCAGATGCTCAGGATTTTTTTGTATTTTAAGCTTCATCCAACGCCAAATTTACTGTCAAATTTGACTTTGGTAAAGGGAAATTCAGATCTGGCCTGGATACGCTACTTTGACAAAGAAATTGGGGTACTACCATAGAAATAGGTGTGTTTTATAAATAAAAATAAAGATTATTATTCCTGTTGGCAACTGCCACACGATTTCCATGAGATGACAGTTCAAATATATCCTAGGGAATAAACTAGAAAAGAGGTGTGTTGATGCAAAAGGTAAGAGCTTCACTACAGCAGAACCAACAGCACAACTAACATTATGAGAATCAAGGAGCAAAACACCTTGTTGGTTATTCCACCCCACCAAGACTAATTATACCCCTTCCCATTGATTTTAGCAAGCACCCTGAGTTAAACATGGAAGAGAAACGTGCCTTTCATAGGTGTATCTGAACTGCCTCCACTCAGGGAAAAACGGAATGTCCAAAACACTCTATTGACCAATACAATTTTCCCGACTCATGTTTTCTCTGAACAAAAGACAAAACATAACTGCACCCCTGCTCACCAAAAATGCACAGAAAAAAACGATTTCAAATTTAACATTCAATAAATGCCCTTGATGCCTACTTATATACTTCCTTCCCAACAGCTAAGAGCTCTACTTTCACTCAGTCCTCAGAATAAGCTGTGATGCCCCAGTAGCCAAATTTCCTGGCCCTTTGCCCTGTTTTGTAGTACAGATATTGGCAAGCAAAGGCCATGCTGTGGGACGTAGGGCTGACTCCAAGGGACATGGGGCTTCGGGAGTTCAGGGCTGGAGGTGGCCTCCATCAGGGCCTCTCCAACTTTCCCAGAGAGGGACCTGATCCCTCCAGCAGAACAGGGCCCTGCAGCGTTGGGGTGGTCCTAATGCAAGTGCTTGTCTCAGGCTGAAGCTGCCATCCTCTGCTACTCCCATTGTATCCCACCTCACATAACACCCGCTACATACAATGCAGCCTTCTAAGCGGTGCCCCAAGCCAAACGTCTCAAGTGCCACTGTTATTGAAAATTAAGAATCTATTCCAAGTACACATTGTACAAAGTTATAGGTTGGTTTTGATATAAAAATAATGTTTTCTGCACAAATCTTTGAGAGAAATGAATGCTCTAAGAGGAACATTCTGCCCATCTATCTTGTGGCTTCCCACGTCGCTCACAGAGATGCCCATATATAGTCAAAGTCCTGTTTTGAAAATTGCAGGTGATAGACACCCTCCAGGAAGAGGTTTCAGAGGCTAATGGGAGGCAGGGGGTAAATGCCTGGCTGACACTTAGGTCCTCCCCAATTCTTCTTTGCAAATTCCTTGCCTTTTTAAGGGCCAAAACATTGCCAGAATTTATTTTTTTCCAAGAAGAAATGGTTCTCATAGCACTTGACAGAACAATTAGCACCTATGGAAACAAGTTAAAATGCTAGCTCCTGCATTCACACATACAAAAGGACTACTTCCATGCTGGAATAGTTCCAATTGAAATCTGATGCATACAGTTTAATCCAATTTAAAACTAATTAAAAAGTGTAGCCACCTAGTGCCTCAAATGTGGCTAACTCTAAGGTTTCCAAGGGTTTTAGATCCAATCCCCAAGATACCAGCTGCATTGAAGGTTTTTTGGCTCTATCTATGACATGTTCAGAAAAGAAGACATGAACTGGGGGCCTCTGAACGTCCATGCTATATCCTCTAATTGTTTGACATGGCACTTCAGACAATAAAGCTTTCTTCATAGTCACCCTGACCTAATCAGTGGCACACAGGACCTTCGTAGGTCTTTTTCTCTTTCTTTCTACCACTCCATGCCTCCTATCTTGTTTGCATGTACAATAACTATACTCTGGAGTAATTTATTCATTAAGTTATTTCTGGCTGCTTTTTGTAAACCCCCTGTCCTAAGGACCTAGGGGATTTTTTTTTTTGACTGTTGACAAGAATGACTTAGGTTTCGATGAGACTAATGACGACACCCTTAAATAAACAAAATAACTGAGGAGCGTCAGTCCAGAAAACAATTTCTCTCAACCTCTCAGGCCACATGGTAATTTCAAAATTTGAATACATGGACTTTTGAATGTAGGGAGACACTGAAATCCAAAATGGGAAAACACAACCTACAAGGAACTGAACAAAGAGCATTTCCTCATTTGTCATCGGATCTCAAAGTTCATCCTGGCAACCAACACAAAGAAGCAATGGTTTCCTCAGCAGCCTGACAGATGGCAGGCAAAGAATGGCTCTCACCCTGTCCGACGATGCTGGAGAATAGCTCCGTGGAGTTTAATTTAACAGGATGGTGGCTGCTGTTTGCTCCCTGCTGCCTCCTGCACCACATGCCTGAGCTACATCTTAAGGTTCTAAAGCACAGCTTCTCAGGTTAACCCTTCAAGAGCAAGGGTCTGGAGTTCCTATGGGATCCCTTTTCCGCATGGAATTCCGTCCCAACAAACGCAACACACACTTTTATGCAACTCAAATGTTTGATCGTAAAGCAGCCTGAATGTGGTGGAGGATTTCTAGCATCTCGTCTCTCTTCTTGTATTAGCATTTAAGAGATACTGGAGCACTTTTTTCTTAGGGAGTGAATGTTATTTTTCTGAAAGGCTAGAGGCAAAAACATTAGAAAACAGAGGTCTCGTATTGCAAACTCCCACATCCAATAGCTTCTAAGGGTTACCGCTTAAGAGAGAACAGACATTCCTTGCAAAGCTGATCCAAATCTTTGCTCTTGCCTTCCTGATCATCTGGGGGGAATTTATGCAATCCTGATGCCAGGACTGCAAACTAAATCTCTGGAAGTGGGGCCTAGGCATCAGTACATTTTTAAAGCTCCCCCTGGGATCTAGCGGTTCCAAATGACAAAGTATTCAAGAAATACTGCATTTTACATTTGAAATTGTTTCTGTAAGTTAACTTAATTGTTTCTATCAGTTAACTTAATTTCGGGATCCCCATCGCACTGAGTTTGTCATTGTTAGAGCTCTACCTCTCTACCTGTCTCCATCTCTCCAAGGCTTGTGTTAAGGGTGCTGGGGTTTGCCAGGTTAGCCCACACCAGATAGCATGCCCCACCCAGACATCAGAGAAACAGATGCTGATACTGCAGCCCTGAATTAAGGAATGTCCTGAGACTCAGCTGTAATCATCAGAACAGTCTGAAAGCAAAAGATATTTATGCCTGAATACCTGTACCCTGCAAGCACCGTGTGCCACAGAGCTGCTACGAGGCTCAGGTGAGGTGCTCTCATGCAAGCCAGCTCCGTCCTTCTGTTTATAAGACTGGGCTAGAGAGAACTAACTCTTTTCAAAAAGGTATGACGTGCCCCTCACTAATTCAGACATTATCCACAATTGTGTAATCTGCTGGTGAGGGTTCAGGGTCACCAATCACACACATTTTTGTGCTGATCTCTCCACTGTGTATCCTGCACTGACTTTGTCTGCTTCCATTAAATAAGTCACCATCACTCAATTTACCCAGGAGGTAACTGGGTTTAGGCGTACCACCAACTAGTGCCCATTACGGCCATCTGTCAGTAAGTATAATGATGGTACTGGAAACCCACTGGCTCAAGTCAGAAGAGAAGACAAATCCTGCCTTTCTCCTGCACCCAGTAGGTGCGCAGTGGGTGCTGGTCACACTAAAAACTCTACCCTGAAAGGCCCCCAGGCTCTAACAAAAGAAAGGCATCAATAGGGCTTGGACAACGTGTTTTGGTAACAGGGCACAGAAACTCAAATACACTCAAGTATAAAAAGAGAAAAAGGACAAATGAGAGGATATAAACAAATCTCATGGAAACAAAGTACAGGACGTAGAGCTGAGCCTCACTGGTCAACAAGCAACTGCTCTGTCTCTCCCCGCTCTCTGGACCACCTGACTTCATGCTGCTGTGTGTCTGCACCTTACTTCTTTACTTCTCCCTCTGCAGACCCTGACCCTTTGCTCCATTAGCACATGGCCCACTAGGGTCACCCAATAAGACAGTAAGAGTGACCTGTGTATATCTCTGGGAGAAACTTGAATGGTGCACTTTAGGGGACTTGAGGAGCTAACATCATATGGTTGGTAACACCCTCATCTGGGACCATTGAAAAGGACCAGGGTCGTGACAACAAATGATAAACACAAGCTCTGCTGAGTAATGTGATGTGATATCCCAAGAAATTAGAATGTGTGCATAAATATTAGTTGCAACACCTTTATTTCAGAGTGACGGCAGGGAAAAATTTTCTAAGCATACAACCAATTAATAGCTCCAAATCGCAACAACAATGAATCAAAAACACTTTATCCTTCACAAAAACTTGGCCTGAGAAATGGTATTTGACTTTTAATTAACTTAAATTCACATTCTAGAACTGTGTATATATAAACAGTAACACAATTGGGGGAAACAAGGGCCTAAAAATCAAGAGAAACCACGTGTAGCCCCACCTCTCGCTTGCCTGGAGGTCACAGACCTGACAACTGCTCTTGAGCATTGAGAAGTAAGTTAGAAGAAGGTAGTGGAACCACTAAAATAGCATCGCTAAGTCAAGGCAGCGACATTCATTCATTCAACTACTAGCAAAGCCTCACTTAAATTCTGTTTACTCTTACTTACCACACATTACTTGACAGAAAGTATGCAATTACCTGATTTGTCAGCTCCATACAGCACACGAGAGGAAAGTTCCTAGAGGCAGGCAGAGTACTGGCAGAGAGAAACAACAGATAACTGAAGGAAAAAAGGAACTATAAGCACCACTGCAAACTCAGAGAGCAGAGCCTCTGGGGAGCATTCAGGGTAGGGGCTGTGAAAAACTAAACAGGGCCTGAAATAATTCAAAACATAAATAATGACCCTGAAAATCAGATTTCATTATTTTCAGTAGATTCTGGTTTGCAAAAGCAGGAAAGTGTATACTAAATTAAGAAAGTGTCCCATATAAAATGCTTGAAATAAAGCAAAAAAATGTATGCAACTCAAAAGGACAACCTTGAGGTTGTCTATCCCATCCGTGTACCCCACATCTGATGAATGCGATAACTACTGCAACAGACTACTTATAAAATGTGCAAACCAATTTACATTAAAAGAACACAGCACCTTTTTTTTAAATCCACATATGACTAAAACCATAAAAGCCCCTTCATGGTAAAAGCACCTCAGTTGTGTGGGGATAGCTTAAGTCAGTCTCTCTCTGCATAAGAACTTGTCAGCAGGCCCCACTGGCTGCAAAACCTTCATAAATGACAGCAGACACGGAGACCGAAAACACCTCCGCAAAACCAGCGTTTCTCAAAATACCGTCCGTGAAACAGCACAACTGAATCCCCTAGTGAACTTGTTTTAACATGCAGATCGCCAGGTCCGAACGGAAAGGTCACGAATCAGAATCACAGGGAGAAGTTCCTGGAAACCAGCACGTTAGCACACCTCCCCCAAGGGCTCCGGTACAAGTGGAAGCCTAAGACTGATGGCAATGAATCATCACCCTGAAAGGCAGGCTCAGCAACTGGGTTGGGACGAGAATGACCAGGTCTTCGAGTCAACACCTCCCCACCCTTGTCCCTATTCCGCCCAACATGGTTCAACTCCTGGTTTTGACTTTTCTTACACTAGACTACAGATTAAAAAAATAAAGTTAAACGTGGGCTTCTAAATGTTTTATCACAGGAAAAGGATTCTGACATCTAATAAAAACGAACTCTTAACAAGCCCTAATTAATTTTTAAAAGAGCCTAAGATTTTGTTAAGCCTTAGATGTGAAGCCTGAAGCAACAGAAGTCTGCAGGAGGAAAATGGAGAGAGAGAGAGTGTCTGATCCAAGTCCAGAGGATTATGTGGAAATGGGAGGAAAATACGTCGAAAAGAGGCTTGGAGGAGAGGCCGAACGCAGCTTACATCCAAAACAGGGAACTGAAATCTACTAAATAGTAACTGGGATGTCTGGGCGGGTCCTCAGCACTCTTGAAGCAAAGGTTGGAAACCACTGGCCAACCTGCTCTGTTTGTCCAACACAGTACTTTAAACAATCCTGAATGTGTTGCCAACACTTAAAAATTGGGAGATTTCTTTTCCTTTTAAATTCTTTCTTTTCCTGGATAATTGGAAACTGGAAGACCTAGAAAGACCAACCACATGGCAACACTGGGCTGGGGCCGGGCAGCAGCTGCCCACCTCTCAGCAGGCATGCGCTCCCGGGCGCTCCCCAGCAGCTGCCACCCCTGGATCACCTGCCAGACCCCTGAAGGCATTTGCACTGCCCCAGCTCCAAGGGATTCAGGCAAAAATTCTGCCTCTCTGTGCTTCGCTATTTCTATCCCTAACAAAAATTCTTACTACAACGATCCTTTCCTACCTCAGGGGTGTCGAGAAAGAAATCAGATAATGTCTTCAAATCACCTAGAATTCATTGTACTGTTCTCATCCTTAACTGCCCACTGGAATCACCTAGGGAACTTTAAAAATACTGAGGCCTGGGTCCCCCTCCCCGCCACACCCCAGAGATTCCGATTTCTCTCCTGGGATGTAACCTGGGCATCAGGGTTGCACAGAGTGCCCCACGTGGTTCTAATGGACAGCCAAGGTTGAGGATTCCTGCCTTCAGAGGATGCAAGATGCTGCATATGAGGAGTTAAGTGGATTCCAATGTGGACTTGCAAATACAGACGTCTTGCCTCTCACCTCCGTGATAAATCACATCGCCTCTTATCTTGAGAAGTGGGCTATTATTTCAAAATCCTACAAAATGCCATTTACAAACTGGAACAGGAGGTCAAATTGTATTCTGGTTTCTACCATTATTTCCCTCCAACACAAAGGAAGAAGGAAACACTAATGAAATGAGAAGAAATTATACCGAGACAAAACTCAGGCAGCACAAATAGCTCAAATACAGTAAGAGGAGTCTCACGTTGACAGGCTTGTATTTTTTTTTTAATTGCTTTGAAATTCATCAATGTACTAAGTAAAAAAATTTTACAAATATTTAAAAAAATTTTCCCAAGACTTTCCAGTAATGGTCCAATTTTTATCTTAAAGTGAATTCCAATTACTACGTCTCTTCAAGCTCTCTGTTGGGTAATGGATATTTGTATTATGGCTTTTGATCGCAGGAAACACAAACTACTGTCATCTGATGTTCAAACAGTAATACCTTCCCGGTCAGAGAGCTACCCACATACCAAAAAAAAAAAAAAAAAAAAAAAAAAAAAAAAAGCAAACAGTAATACCACCTTATATTACATTTGAAAAGTACATTTTCAATATGATTTAAAATGATAATAATGGCTTCTATTTACTGGACTTCTACTATGCACCAGGAATGCTCGGCACTACATATATGCATGATCCAAAACCAGTCCAACAACTTCACACAATTAAGTCTATCACCACATTTTACAAATAACAACAAAAAAAAAATGAGTTTCAGAAAGATGTAAAATTATGTACTAGTAAGCTAGTGGGTGGTAGCACTTAGGTTCAATCCCAAGTGTGTCTGATTCCCAAAGCTGGGCTTTTCATAGTCAACTACCTTATGGAATCATCACAACCCACAGGTAAATCGATCTGTTCTCAATTAGCCCCGTTTCCCCAATGAAAAACAGAGAGGTTATGGCCTGCTGCACATTTCAGAACGCATCAGTAGAAGCCAACATTACAACCTGCCTTCCCACTCCCCACCCCACATTTGTTCACAGGAACCAAACAGAGTTCACATACTACATTATAAAAGCTGTGCTGATGGCAGTTCCGTAGTACTTATGGGGAGAAATCCAATGCTCCTGGTATCTGAGAATCTTAAAAATTGTTATCAACATGGCTTAGCTTCACCTCAGGTCTGGTACATTCCTGGCTGTTCCAGGCCACCTGAGAATTGAATATTGGGTTCAACTCCTTTAGGTGTCCCAGAATCCTCTCTTGAATCCTATGAGCAACGATGCAAGGAACATAAAGGCACAAGTGCCACTCTCCAGGCTTGTCCCTGGTTGTCCTGATAGACACCATCACCTTCAGCAGGATATCCTGAAGAAGGGCAACATCACCTTCTATGGTTTTCCCCTTTATTTGTAAAATCGTAAAGAGACTGGGCCACCAAAATCCAGTAAGAAAGTCCCAGTTCCATGAGTGCTGCTCTATGAGGCTGGCTCCCAGCGGACAGTACCGTTCCATGTCACGGCAAAAAGGTCTCCTCTTCTTTCAGCTGCTGACATCACAACTTTAAACCTGTGTTTCAAAAACTGCGTCTTGGATGTGTTGTGTCCGAGAAGTGATTCTCGAGCAAAAGTCAACACAACACAGTTTCCCTGCAAGAGAAAGCAAACAAGCTTTATCACCTCGTAAACACGTCTCACCAATCAATACTTACTTATTTGCCCTTTTCTGCAACAGTTCTTAAGAGTCACTGGAGTTCTATCGCTGAAGAAACTGCACTTCTGCACCCTAATGATCTTCGAACAGAGCAAGCACCTCATTTTATTAAGTCTAACTACTTAAAGAAGCTGGTTCGAAGGGGAGTTAAGACAAGAGCTACAACTGAGGTCTTCATCATTTCAACGTCGAAGATCTCTGCTATGTTAAGTCAAACTTCACCAAGCCCAGGCTCCCAACTGCCGGCGGCAAGAATACATGTCAGAGCTATGTGTCCTATTCGAAAATGACAGGGGATCAAAAATCTGACCAATGGATGTGTCAGTACCTAGCACCTCAAGCATATTGGTTACTGAGAGTTAGGCACCCCCAGCGTGGCTCACGACAAAATCACCCTCTAAGCTTTTGAACTGTCAAGTGCCCACTTGGATATACGAGGTCTGTCCAGAAATATCCAGCCACGTAATGTGAATAAACAGAGGCCATTTAGTGAAGATCCTGCATCAAAATCTCAGACACAATAGTTTTTGGAATCCCCAGATCAGCTTCTAGTTCTCACACTGCCAACTGCCAACCTTCATTGATTGCAGCCCGGACACGGCCCACAGTCTCAGCTGTTCTGCTGCAGGGCTCCAGAACGTGGGTCACTTTCACCAGATCCCCGACCGTCTTTGAAGCGTTTGTGCCACACTTTTATGTGCACAATGCCCGTTGCACCATCGCCGAAAGCCTTATGAATGAACGACCCGGATAGCTGCACGCAGAATGTGACGCAGACTCACTGTTTCCCACGCTCGGTCATTTCCAGCGCGGCGCCTTCCCGGGACACGTGTGCACTCCAGGACCTCTAGCGCCCCCACCGACGGGGCCAGAGACGCCGGCATGGCGCACGCGTGCGCACTGGAGTCCGCGCGCCTTGGCTGCCCGGCCACAGGCATGTCGCGCAGTCCGTCCTCCTTACATTGACAATGACTGGATTTTTTTCCAGACAGACCTCATACAGGCCAGAGAGTTCTGGGGTGTATCTTTAGGGCTAGGTACCATGCACAATTCTATGTGAATTTAAATTATGCAAATTTAAAATGTGGTATAATATACAAATATTAAATAATGTCTCCTACGAACATCTGTGCAAACTCCCACAAAATTTTTTTTTTAACTAAGAATTGCAAATGTCCAAAGCTAGCAAATTGAGTACACTGTCCACAGCACAGCGATACTTTATCTGCTAAACAAAATGCCTACATTTCTACTCCCTTAAAGTTCCACATGCACTGGAACTTTATGAGCAATTTTAATGATCACTGTTGCTGGTATTTTAACTTCATTGTTGTGATCATTTTCATGCTATTTTTTTTATGCCTTAAAATAACATCACCCAAATGGTGATGTTAGAGCTAATGCAGAGAAAATAAACTGTCACACTATTAACTCTGGAATAGAGTAAGATGTGATCAAATGCTAGATTAAAAAAAGGCCAAACCACCACCACAAGGTGCCCTGATGCTAACTCAGGAGAGGGCATGATTTAAGCCTGGCCAGAAAACTCTCTCTTGAAGGACCAGATAGTAAATAGTTTAGGCTTTGTAGTCTATAAGATGTCTATCCCCGCTATTCACTCTGCTATTGTAACAAGAACACAGCCAGGAGCATAGCTGCCTTCCAATAAAACTTTATTTACAAAAGCAGCCAGCAGGCTAGATTTGGCCTGTGGGCTATCGTTGGCCAAGCCCTGCTCTAGAGTTATAGAGGTAAATCCCCTCCCCCTTTCATTTAATGCAGCATTTTACAGCTCAGAAAAATAGCAGTTCTCCCACTTACAAACATTAGCTAATTTTGAGAAAATAAAAAGTTCCATTGAAACAGGCACACTTCAAGCTTGGAAAACCTTGGTAAAAATAGGCAAGAACATGGTAAGAAAAAGGGAAGCAATAAGCTAGCAACGACACTGCAGCAACATAAAAGCCCTAGAATGTTCTCTATCACGCTTTGGGTAATGCTTCCATAGCTGTATATATCCGTCAAAACTCACCAGCTTGTGCACTCAAGATTGGTCAATTTAACTGTACATAAATAATACCTCAATTGCAAAAAAAAAAAAGCATGAAGCCTCAGCAATAGCTTCTAATTTGCAGTAATTGTAGAATTATGTGGTCAGAGTATATACCTCTTATGTAAGTACATGTGTTCCTCTGAGAAAACTGATCATAAATTATGAGTGTTTGAATGTAAATCCTTCAGGAACTCCACTGCATTAAATACATTAAATGTAACTGTCCTGCACTAATTCCTGGTATTATATAATAGTATCCAGACCACCACCACCTCACTTAAGAGAAGAGATAAGTTGGTTTTTAGAAACAATACAGAGTTCATGGCTTGGCGCTCAAAACAAACCAACCCCCATCAGCCTGGAAAGACAGGGAGGTGTGGCCAAGGACATTGGGTAACTCAAGACAACAGGTGATACCTGTTTAGTTTCCTCATTTTCACTAGCAACACTTATAGCAAAAACACAAGTTGATGTGAGTCTCGTCTCCTTTCTTTACCTTTTTTAAAAATTATTTATTTTTTTCAGTTACAGTTGACATTCAATATTGAGTGAGTTTCAGGCATATGGAGTAGTGGTTAGATGGGTATGTATGTAGTTTATGTGGTGGTCCCCCCCATCAGTCTAGTACCTGTTTGGCACTGTGTGCAGTTACTATAATATTACTGACTATTCCCTCTGCTGTATCTCACATACCTGTGACTATTTTATAACTACCAATTTGTGTTTCTTAATCCCGTCACCTTTTTCTTGGGGTTGCCTTTGCTCCAGGGTGGAGCCTGTCAATATTCAAGAAGCAATCCCGCCCCCCACCCCCACCCCTGAAAAAAAGCAAGCAAGAAGAGGCTGAGCTGCTAAAATCAGGGGAAAGTCACACAAAATCATTCCTCTGATTAATCTAAAGTTGAGAGAATACATGACAACAATTTCAAACCCCCAGGTAACAGCTTCTCAGTGCCCTTGCACTTAAATCGGCATTCACTCAGAAATGAGAACTCACTTGAAACAGTGATTCTCAAAGTGTGGCCCCAGGACCAAGAGCCATTAGCGTCTGGGAACTTGCTAGAAATGCAAATTCTCAGTCTCCACCCCACCCCTACTGCATCAGAAACTCTGGGGGTGGAACCCACCAACCTATGGTGAACAAATCCTCCAGGTTATTCTAACATTTCAAAATCACTACTTTAGAGTCTTAAAACCAATATATATTTTTCCCATGTATGCGGCGTCTCCTTGTTTGCTTATTTAACACAGAGCTGACTTGAGATCCCACTCTCTGAGGTGAGACTCTATGCCCAAGAGCATGAACACTGGGGGTGCTTGGTGAACCTCACAAAAACGCCAGCCTGGAAAGACAGGGAGGTGAGGCCAAGTCCTTCTCTACAATTTTCCGAAGAACAGGGTGGATACAGGAGCATACCGTTTAGATTCCATTCCAACATTTTTTGAGCACCTTCCATGCACCATGCCTCTGCTAAATGAAATTACCTTTCCCCTTTCCAGTAACAAATAAATCCATTAGTATGTGCTAAGTACACAGAGGCTTAACCTTAATTAGAGTGGAGTCAACCAGGCAAACGCACAGAAACACTTTGTAATTCTAGGCGTGACCAGCATGCTTGGAATGCTGAGGTACTTGCATAGAAATGCTCCTTTTGCTTCTTCCTGAGTTAAGTGTTCTCACACTTTATCATACATCACAATCAGAGTACCAGGTTGCTTATACAAAACCATGTGTACTCTAGTTTTAAGCCAACAGAAGGAAATCTGAGGTAATCCTGAATTACCCAAAACAATGTTTGCTCTATGTAAAGGTCTTATTTTCTCTCAGATGTTAAACATCTAAGGCCAATAAATTTTACAAGATGTAAATCCACTATACTCATTTATTTTAGGCTTTGATTCTCTCTTAAATAACTTTGTTCTATGCTTTCCATGATGAAGACCATTTTCCTTGATGTAGACAAGAAAAACTTAAAGATTTCAGTAATTCTGAAATGCCCCTGCTGTTGGTTAACCTCACAGCCTTCGCCCTAAACTATCGGGGGCATGGGCTCTGCACAAGTACTGTATTTCTTCCATCCGGTGCCCATGGCAGATGCTGCTAATCAATCAAGGCACTCTTACCCGGAACCTAAGAATTATTTTTAAAGCCTCAGAATTCCTCTCAATAGCATTTCAGGCAGCCATCCCCAATCAATGGGAGTATATGTGACTGATAAAACAGATTTATTTCACTGGCCAGGCAACATGCCCCTTTCTGGTTTTCCTCCCGGTTCCAAGTACAGATTTAAATCCCTCCTTTCGTTGTTCTCAGAACAATGAAATTAAGCTTCAGTGATTTCTGAGCTGCAGTCTCTACAAATTTATGCCGCCTTGAGGGTTGCAATCATGTTGGATTGTGCTGAGCCGTTTAAACAATTTGAATGCAGTTGTAACCCAGCACGTAGTACAAGACTGCTCTGAAAAAAATCAGAGAACCAAGTAAATAAAGGTACAGAACAGATAACGAAACACCTGTGAGACAGTCCCCTGTGCACAGAACTGGGAAATGTACAGCATGAATAGCCCAGGGAGGCAGCTGCATACCACCAAGCTGATAAGCCTAAAAACACAGCCTGAGTAAATAACTCTGATTTGGCTTTTGGCACTCACTGATGGTTCTTTATTCGGTGGAGGGGGCACCACACTGTTCCTTCAGCAGCATCTCCATTATTCTAATTCCCTACAGAGAGAAGAAAGAAAAATCAAAATGCTATATTTCATGGACAAGCACTTCTCCATTCATCACCACCCTCCCCCTTTAAGGAATCCAAGTCATGGCCATAAATTCATTTCAGAGAAGCAGGCTCAAAGCCACACTTCACACTTTTATCATACTCTACTCATCAATTTCACATACATTATCTCCATGTGCGCTCAGCACGACTCAGGGAAGTGGGCAGAGTGCAGGGTCTTCATTTTAAACAGAAGGCAACAGTCCAAGAGAATTTAAGTAACTTTTTGAAAGTGGCCCAGCTAAGCGGCCCTGTCAGAGCTGGAGTGATAGCGGTCAGAGTTCATATTTATTGAACACTTACAAATGTGCTGCATGCTCCGCTAAGGCTTTATGCACCGCACGGCATCCTGGGTAGTGGGTGCTGGGTGCACTGCCTCGGGCACTCCTTCCAGCCACCTGCCAGCACTGTCAGCTCTGATGGCACACAGCCACCCTCAGCCAGGGGGAGCTGCCTTACCGGAGGCTATGCCCCTTCTCCAGGGGCAGCCCGCACCCCATGACTGGTGGATACAGGGATCTAAAGGCCTCGCTCCCTTCCCTCAATCCGGGACAACCCTGAGGGGCATCCCATCTCCAGCTCCCCTTCATCACAAGTGCATTACAGTTCAATGTCACCTGCTGCCTCACCTTGCTTTCCTCACCCCCTCACCAGGGTTGTCCCTGAGCGTCCTCTCCAGTACCCTTCTGCTCGCAGATCTCCGTGTCTCCACAGCCAACTTGGGACACCTTGTTTAATACTTACCAACCCTGAACAAGTACTATCCTGGCCCACATCTTACTGATGCAGAAACAGATCTTGAAGAGGTTTAAGTGATTTGCTCCAAGTTATACAGCTATGGAGTGATCGAACCAGGGAAAGAAGGCACCCCCTCCAACTTGTCGCAATGCTCACACCACCATTGTGCATTCCAAGCAGCCTACCCACCGTCTTCCCTCCTTTAAGAACAAGTTCTGAAGACCAGAGGACAAGCCTTAAGATGGAAAGACAGGCCTATGATGTAATTATGGACTGGGTCTTCAGGAAGTCAAAGCTGGATCCGGGGGCATGGGACACAAAGTTCCCAAGTTCTCAGGAACTTGGGAGAGAACCAAAGCAGCAAACTGCAGGACCAGGTGTGCTGTCATGAGAGTCAGGAGACCTGGGTTCTGGTCACAGCTCTGCCAGTTATGCTCCTGGGCACCCTGGGCTAGTCACTTTTACCAAGAAGTAATTTAGACCATGGTACTGCCCATGGAACTGCCAGGCTGGATGGCGCTTTCCACACCCAGCTGCATACCAGAATTACTAGGAACCCACAAAGGCAAATACAGATTCCCAAGCCCTATTCAGACTGACACAATCAGAATTTCCAAAGCTACGGCCTGGAACCTGTAGGTTTATAATCTACTTTATGTGTAAATGAACTAGAATTTGTAAATGGCAGCTTGACACCCATTCCAAGATCCCTTCCAATTCTGCCCATCTGGGAATTGATGAAATAGCTCTCCTCAATCATGCCTGAAGATACAGTATGTACAGCAAACATGTACTCTTAGAGCTACTCTTCTTTTAAAGAATTCGGAAGAAGAGGACAGGGAAGGGGATGAAACCACCAATGGAATAAAAATTAACCTAAGATCAGAAATGTGTTCATTTCTCCTCTCATTCATTCAACAAGAGATGCAGGTAACACATACTTATTAGGCACCTACCATGTGCACTGCAGAATAAATGGTGAACAAACAAGACAAAGTCCCTGCCCTCATCGAGTTTATAGTCTAGTGCAGGTGTGTCCAACCTTTTGGCTTCCCTGGGCCACACTGGAAGAATTGTCTTGGGCCACACATAAAATATACTAACATTAATGACTGCTGATGAGCTAAAAGAAAAGAGATCCATGCATAATTTTCTTAACATTTTAAAAAAGTTTATGAATTTGTGCAGGGCCACATTCAAAGCTGACTTGGACTGCCGCATGCAGCCCGTGGTGGGACAAGCTTGGTCTAGTGGATTTCCTTCCCTGGTTTCATTTTTGTCGTTTCAACAAACCCCTGGACAATAACTAAATACCCTCCTTCTATTCTCTGGAAGATTAAACATATTAATTCTGTTTCACGCTTCTTTTTGCAGAGTGGACACATAAATGTAGATGGTATGTCTTTAAAACCAGCACAGCAAGCTCCTTCCTTAGGAAGTACATGCTGGTGAACACTCCCCATCTGTCTAAATTAGGAACCCACCACTTACTGAGCTGAACACTAACTTAAGTACGTGAAGACTCTGAGGTTTGCCGTGGGAATTGAAAGACATTATTTATTGAATCAATTATGCTCACAATGTGACGGTTGATTTTTCTTTTCCTTTTCTCCCCTCTCATACTATTTTGGCCTTTTTAAGCAGAACAGTTAGAAATAGAAGGTGGAGAATGGGAGTAGAGACCTATAAAGTGAATTAAAAAAAAAAAATCCTAACAGGGAGGCCAACTCATTATTTAGTACCTCTGTTTGGTAAAGAAGGACCAAATCAAAGCCCAAGTGATACAGTCCTTTCAAATAAATTTCCAGTGCTTAAAACTCAACCCCCAGGAGATCAAACCAAAAGGGGCTAAATTTACACCATTTATCACACAATGATGCCTAAAATGCAGAACAAACAGTAAGTGGATCCACCTTTACAGATACAGCTGAAAAGCTTTGGGGACTGACAAACCATAAACCAGCTTGATTTTACTATTTTCTTTTCCCTCCGAGGTTTTTTTTTCCTATTACAAGGCTATCTTTGTCTATTTACCAACAGACAGGTAAGGGGGCTCGTTCAGTCTCATTTCCCTTACTACCAGGGCTGTGCTGGCTAACACAGCCCCACAAAGGAGCCCCAGGGCCTTCCGATTAAAAATGGTCCACAAGATCCCCCCCTCAGAGTCTCCGACAGCTGATTATTATGGAAACCGTAAAACTTGTCTGGAGAAGAGGTGGGTAAGTTAGAATTGAAGGTAGCTAGATCCAGACAGTGTATTTACTCTGTTAGCAAAGTGCTGCTTCCCTAAGAAGCTCTCATTTATCTAGGCAGCCCTGAGGAGAGTAATATTAGACCTTACAAAAATCACAAGTTCTAAAGCAGTTCTCAAAAGTCCCATCTATCGGGTGTTCACCAAAGAGAATTGCTCGATTATCACTATGGTAAAAGATCGGTGTTAAAGACGCCCACTGGAAAGAATGTTTTCTTGTGGGTCATGACTTTGGAGTTAATTAGGTACCATCAACAGTATCGAGGTCCCTGTGTGTAAGGAACTGCACTGATGCTGTGAGCAATTTGGATGCACATGAGACATGAAGCCTCTACTCAAGGGGTCATTGGTCTCTTGGGAAGAAATAGAGAAATGCAAAATAATTAAAAGGCAAGGCAGCCTCTGAGCATGGCTACCAAGTTTAAAAGAAAAAATGTTCAATGGAAGAAAGAAAGTAGAGACTAATCTTATGGGAAGGAGCTGGGGGGCATCAGCCTCCACATCTGATTTATGGGTATGACAGAGATGAAGGGAAAGACCAAGCACAGAGAGGTTTAAGAAGAGGCGTGAGGGTAGAACAACAGTGTTCGTGTAACTGAGCACCTGCCTTCCTGAAGCGGGCGACGAAGTGGACCTGACAGAGCAAAAGCCAAGACCTTTCGGACCTTTCCATTCGCCCCATTCTCTACCCAATATGCTCACACTTCCTCTCACCATCGCCCTGCTCTCTCCTGGAAGAGACAACAGCACATCAAACATCCCCATGTTGACACAAATGGCACAATAATTGTGCAATAACACTTTTAGAGAGATTGAGGGTCAAGTCCAAGTTAGTTGTGAAACCCTGGGCATTGGGGTTACGTTCTCTAAACGTTGTTCAACAGCCTCATCTTCGAATGGAAATAATAATATGGGATTCTCCTAAGAATTAGTTAAAATAATGCCTAATCTGGTTATCCTAGTACCTAGCTTCTTGTAAACACTCAGTAAGTAAATAGTTGTTCTTCATCTAAAACTCTTTAATGATCATCTAATCTCACTAAATTGCAAACCTCATAAAGCTGGGGGCCTTGTTGGTCTTATTCAAGATACATGTGCTGTCCAGAAAGTATCCATCCGCATGATATGAAAAACAGAGGCATTTGCAGCTAGATTTTTTCCGGACAGCCCTTGCATATATCCTCTAGAACATTGGTTCCCAGGCAGTGGTACATGTACCCCTGGGGTACATGCTGGGCCATTCAGGGGTACGTGAAAAATAATCAGTAATGGCAAAAGCACAAGTAAAGTAAAAAAATGCAAAACATTAGTTATGGAACAATAAATGTTAAGTTTGAATCACTGTTAATAGAGACATTCCAAAATTAGATCACATTAGCGAATGATGATTGGTGAGGGCGTAGCTGTGAACCCTTCCCCCAAACCACTCTCCTACCAATCATTACGCACAGTTTCAGAACAATCCATTTGCAATGTTTCTAGAACTTTCCCAAATATATAAATACATCTGTAGCCAGACTGTTTGATCAGTTTAGTTACTAAGTAAAATTAAGTAGGTTGTCTTTAATCGAGATTCTTTTCAAGTAGTGTTTTTGTTTAATGTTTAACACAGTTTCAGTTAAACATTATTGTCAGTGATTTTTAAGCACTGGCACTAATATGGATCAGTGGTTAGAAACAAGAAACCAAAACTTGATGTGGATTAGAACCTGTTGCCAAGTACTTCTCAACACGCATCCACAGCTATATGTACACCCACACCAGGAGACAGTCCAAAAGTGCGGCCTGAGATACTACACAGAAGAAAAGGAAATATTCTGAAGAGCATATTAAATATGAGTTTTCATGTGTAGGGGATGATGACTGTCCTAAGCCTTTGTGTGTTGTGTGTGGGGAAATATTATCCAAAGGTTGCAATGAAACCCTCTCTACTCATGTGACATTTAGAAACTAAACATATATATACAAACAAAGAAATACATTTTTTTTTTGGTACTTAGAAAAGCATCCAACTGTTAATTCATACCTGATGTCAGGAAAGAAGACAATGAGAATGCAATAGAGGCTCAATGCTATACTGCTTATCCCATAGCTAAATGTGGTAAAAACTACACCATAGCTGAAGATATAATTTCTCTTTGTGTTAAGGATACCGTTTTTTGTATGTCTGGGGAAGAGCATGTGCACAAAATCGATACTACCTCTTTTTCAAAAAATACAATGTCTGGATGAATTTAGGAAATGTCTGATGATACTAAAGCTGTAGCAGTAGACAGAATTAGAAAAACTAAATTCTTTTCCTTCTAGGTCAATGAAAGTATAGATGTTGCTGATTTATCAATTTTGCTCGTCATCGTGAGGTACTTGGTAGGAAATGAAATTGAGGAAAACCTGTGGCTTTGTTGCCCATCGACAGAGCATACCACAGGCGAAGACATATTTTAACCCAATCAATGGTTACTTGATCGAAAATGGCATTAGTTGGTCAAATTGTTGTGCTGTATGCACTGATGGAGGCAAGCCTATGTCAGGTTGTTTTATAGGCCTACGCAGCCAAATTTAAGAAGTAGCTCCCCGTGTACCAGGGAGTCACTGCTGCATTCATAGACAGTCTTGCATCCAACCCTCTTCCTAGTGAACTGAAAGATGTTCTTGATGAGGCTATAAAAGTTGTAAATTTTATTAAGTCACACCATGCTTAAAGCGCCGTGTGAAGAAGTGAACAGCATTCATAGCACATTACTTTTCCATACGGAGGTAAGGTGGCTATCTTGTGACAAAGTACTTACATGGATGTTTGAACTCAGACATGAAGTCCAGGTATTGTTTGAAGACCATCATTTCCCTCTTGCTCCAAAGTTTCAGGACAGTGATTGGCTCCAAAGTCTTGCCTATTTATTAGATATTTTTCTAGAAATAAATTCAACTTAGGACATTAAAACAGCTCAATCACTATATTCAAAGTAACCAACAAAATTGAGTCACTGATTAAAAACCTGGACTTTTGGAAAGCGTGTATTGAAAGAGATCAACCTAAAGTTTTTGAAACTCTGCACAGCTTCTTACCTGAGAATGACTTGCACCTATCCCAAAACATGAAAGAGAATATTGTAAGTCACTTGGAAAGTCTTTAAGTGTCCTTTTATAAGTACTTCCCTCAACATGGAAAAGAAAAGATCCCTTCAATGAAGAATTCTTCAAAGAAGCCAAACTATCTATCAATGAAAAAGAGCAGTTAATCGAACTTTCAACCAATTCTTCTTTAAATTCTGATTTTAAAAGAAAGTGCCTTATTAACTTCTGGTTAGATGTCAGTGAGGAATGTGAACAGCTCAGTGAGAAAGCACTCAAATACCTCTTGTCATTTACTAATACTGAACTAGTAGGGAGAGCTTTTTCTTCTTATACCTTCATACAAAATAAGTACTGCAACAAGCTTAACGCAAATCCGGATTTAAGATGGTATCTTGCATTTTTGAGCCTGATTTCAAGAAACTGAGTGCATCAAAGCAAGCTCAATGGTCTCAAGTTTGTTATATACTTGATCATCATTACCAATATTTAACTGTGTTACAAACAGTATAAAATTAAATCTGTGGTTTGTACTTTTAGTATAGTAATTTTTCTTTCCTAACTTACTACCTCATTTCCACTATTTTACATTAACATAGGCACTGAACAAGTATCAGTATTTAAAAACAGCTGTTTTAAAAACAAGGGGTACAATTTATACAAATGGGTTTAAAAGGGGTACACACATAGGAAAAGGTTGGGAACCACTATGCTAGAAGAACAATGCCAGTGGGTACACAGAAGGCACACAGTAAATGTCTATTGAATGAATGAACGAATGACTGAATCTATCAGTCATCAGCTTGCAAGCCCACCACACTTGATGATAAAGTGCTCAGAAGCAGGGAACAGAAGTTACTTATTAATACATTTGCATCCTTACTGTCTAGTGCAGAATTTGGCAAGACAGGGGCTCAGAGTTGATGTACTGTAAGCCTGATCAACTTACTGCTTTTGAATGCCAGGTTGATAAATCTGAATTTGGGGATTACAGTGCAATCTGTCCAGTAGCTACCATTTTTGAAAGTGTGGTTGAAAAGGTCAGGATAATAAGAGTTGTCATGAGGAATGAAAGAACAAAAGAAGGAAAGAATAATGAATGAAAGGAGGAAAGATAAAGCAGGGGAAATGATGTGCAAAGACCTGACAGCACAGGCAGGGGCTTAAAACAGGTCTTGAAGAATCCGGGTCAGCCAAGCATTCGGAAAGTGGGGTATGCGTGGATGCGAACATCTGCATCTATAAAACCGCTCACCTTTTGATGAAAAGTTTTACATTAAGTTTACTTCAAAAACCTAACTTCCTTTTTGATTCTAATTTTTTAAGGTAGTTTACATTCTTCAAATCTTTTCATTTGTTTTATGTGGAACCATAACGCATAAGGAAAAGGCAGAGTATGTTGGTGCCCTGTTTGAACCCTCCAGGGTCCCACTGCTCCTATAATAACATCCACAGTCTTTATCATGACTGGGAGGCTCTGTCTGATGGGCTTCCAGCCCACGTAGCCACAGCTCCCGCACTCTCCCCTCGCCCCTCCGCAGACACACACACCTGCTTTCTCCTCACAGGGCACACTCGGTCCCTTTCTTTTCCACTCTCTGCTCCTGACCTCCCAGGAGCCAGCCAGCTCCTACCAATATTCTGATCTCAACTCACCTGCTAAGAGACTCCCCTAAACACCCAAGCTAGGCCACAGTCTGGATCTTACAGTCTTTGTAACATTCACCACTATAAATAGCTACCCTGCCTGTTTTATATTTTGTACTGTCACCCCCACCCCTACCCCCAAGACAATGTGAGCTCCATGAGGTGGAGAGACTTGGCCAGTGGGCTTCATCTGTGAAGGGAGGGAAGGAGGGAGAGAAGGAAGGGGAGGGGTCTCCATCCAGTTTTTATATCAAAAGATACAAGAAGTACTACTCAAAGCTTCTCCAGAAAATCTCTGGCCACAATTAAGCACCTATTAATCAGATGCTGTCAAACTCTTTTATATTTAGGACTTCCTCAGCCATGAAACTGGGGTAACACCAAACAATAATCATATTTAAAATTCACTGGCTCATACTGTGTGCCAAGCACTATGGTCAATGCTTTCCCTGTGCTGGCTTATTTTACCCTCCTACCTGCCTTATAGGATTATTACCCTTTTTGGGTGAGAACTGAGGCTCATAGAAATTAAGCCTCTAGACCAAACTCACACAATCACTAAAAAGCAGGGCTTCGACGTGGCTCGAGGCAGTCAGGACTGAGTGTCCAGGATCCAGCACGTTACGAGACTGCGGGCTGGAGTTTTAAATGGGCTGGCATATGTGAAAATCCCTATTACAATGTTGACTGTATAGCAAGTACACTTCCGCCCTTCCCCACTGACTATGTTCAAAAAGCCTGATAAATCAAATTGTAGTCCTGCTCCCAAACTAAACAGCATGATCCTTAATATGTGAATCAATATTTAATCACATCTACAAATTATTTTAAATATAATGCTCTTCAAGTAGGAGTACCCTGATAGAATGTATGACTTCAATCTACTTTTCCCATAATGGCTAATAAACTCTTGAGTAAGATTCATTTTTATTTTGATAAATAACCCAAAATCTTCAGGTATAACTGCAGAACATTAAACTGATACAATAATACAGATGTCATTGTTTCATATTACAAAGCTTCCCCTCTCCTTAAGAATATTTAATCTCAATTTGTAATGGAAAAGAATATACTCCAAAAAATAAAATCTCAAAATTGGAAAGGACATTACATTATCTAGTCCAGATAGGACACTCTCAGCGAAGGAGTGAAAGTGGCCCACCTGATTCAGAGGGGTGTCCAGGGACCAGGCATCAGAATGAAAGATTACAAAGCCATTTCCATATCACCAGCATTCAAATAAACCCTGACCTGACACAAGCACTTTGGTGGCTAAGAGACATTCGGTCGCTGGTGTTTTCCTATATTACAAGGTTAACTCCCTTACCCCCAATAGGAGTCAATTAGTCTACTTCCAGTTTTAATTTTTAAAAATGTGACCTGTATATAATTTAATTTTTCCTGAATTAGACTTCATGCAAACAATGCAGGTTCACCATGCATCAGGGCCAGAGTCCTATCCAGTGCCACACCCCATCCATGACATTTCATTGATCATCTCCGAGCTGCTTAGAAACCTGCACTGACGGGAGGCTTTCTCCTCCATTCGCCCTGTGTCAGCCCTCATCCTAAGACAGTCTCCTTACACTCACTACACCTCAGTGCCTGGCACCCGAAGCCCCCGCACCGACTCTTGTACTCTTGACTAACAAACTAAAAAACAACAAGGTTCTTATCAATCCCCTTTATCAGCTACTTTTCCACTATTTATCAAATTTAAGTAACTTCCCCTTATTTATTTCCTATTCTGAGAGATAAAATGATTAGGAGCTTGCCTATACATTTTGTCAATGAGTGCTCACTTCGGCAGCCCATTCGCTGAATTTGGACGAGTGGCCCCTGACCAAGGATGGTGAAGGACATTTCATCAATGAATTGTCTCTAACAGAATTAAAAAATCCAACTCATGTCCAATAGTAAATACATCCAACGGATGCCTAAATAATTCTCCTTTTATCTTTTATCTCTACCCTTTGCCTCCCCCCAGATGCATTAATTTCAATGATCCTCTATACATGGAGGGTCAGTCTTCAAATCAAGTGTTTCCTTTGGGCAAAAATACCTTTTTCTGAAGTCCAATTCAGTGAAAATCCCATCCCACCAAATCTCAACAACATTGAGGTTAATGACAATTTATCGTGGGCTTACTACCTGCCAGCCTGCCTACATCATCTCATTTAATCCTCTCAACAGTCCTGAAGTAAGATACTTCCACTCTCCTGCTCCCAAGCAAGGAAGCTGGGCCTCAGAGAGGTGAATAACTTGTTCAAGGTCACACAGCTAGCCAGTGGCATAACTGGAATATAAAAGCCTGGATTTCTCCAACTCTCTCCACACAAGTTCTTGCCTCACTGGATTGGTTTCTGCGCCTCTAAAACGGGTACAGGGAAGAGAACAAGCTTCCAGCCTTGAGGGGTGGCTCTGGGGAGTGGGTGAGGCAACACGGAAAGCTGCCTAGTTAACAGGCTTAGGTTAACTATTACTTCCTCTGCCCACTGTGGCCTGAGAAGTGGCCGCAGAGGCCCTCGTGGACTGTATTTGACGAGTGGCCTCTCTCCACGGGACTCCCACACCAGGCACCCTCCATCCAGCTAGCGATAGGTGACCCAGCGGGAAGGTCAGCAGGGGCTCACTCACCCTGTGCTTGTCCTCCACGTCACCTCTCAGCATTACCAATACTTCCTTTTGACAGCTCAGAGCCCAGCAGGGTAAACCAGCTTCCTCTAGGTCACAGGGGTCATGAGCAACAGCAGCAGAACTGGCACCCCAGGTCCAGGAAGAGCACTCATTGAGCGGCCGAGGCTCAATGCATAAAACATTTCGCTGTCATTAAGACTATTTTTAAGATAATAAAATAAAAACATAATGAAGCCTCACCACCTTTGGAAAATACAACAATATGTACATTTGTTCACTAGTTTAATGAATATTTATTGAGCACTGACTATGTGCTAGGTATTGAGGATAGAGTGGTAAGTCCCAAACAAAATCTTGTGGTTCAGTGAGGGAGACAAGGAATACATTCAAAGAGTCATCAAGACAGTCACATACTGAGAAGAGAACTTCGGGGAATCTTTCCTAAGGTAGTAATACAAAATACGAAAGGCTCTATGTATAAAGGTGTGTCATAGGGTCTCATTTATAATGGTAAAACTTGGAAGTAACTTCAATGCATAATACTAAAGGGACGGTCGAATCAATTATTATGTAACTACTTAATGAAATAGTATGCAGTCATTAAAATGACGGCTTTGAAGTTTATATAATTATTGTGGAAGTCTTTTATAATAAAATTTCACTTCAAAAAAAGCAGGACATAAAATTGTACTTATACTGTAATTATGACTGTTTAAAATTTGCATATGAAAGACTACAAGGAAATACACCATTTTGAATATAATGGAAAGATAATTATCATCTATGGAGCTTTTATTGTGTGCCAAGGTATTTTAAGCACTTGCAGTGTTTCCTTTCATTCTCATACTCATAAGGTAGGTGCTATTGTTCACATTTCACCTAGATGGTGGTTACATTTGTGTACACCCTATAAGGAAAGGCACTGAGATTTAAACTAAGGTTGGGTAGACACCAAAGACAGGCTCATTATAACCATAAAATACGAGTCTATAATGTCATAATGGGAAAAATAAGTTTGTGCTTATAACTTCCTTGCATTTTGTTTTTCAAGTAACAACAACTGCTCATTGACTGTATGCCAAGTCCTGCCCCAAGCATTTCATACGTGTAACTCAGTTACTCCTCAAAGTACTCTAAGAAGTAGGTGTCAGTACTGTCTGTTTTCCCGATGAGGAAAGGGAGACTCAGGAGGTTCAACAGCTGCCCGAGGTCCCACAGCTCGTCAGTACAGGATATTCCGCTGGCTTCCAAGGTAAACAGGGAAAAAGGAGACCAATGGCTCCCCTGCAAATGTCATTTAAAACATTATGTGTAGGTAATCCCTATTTAAAAACATTTTAAATCAATTTTTAACAATTTTTATTTAAAGAACTGAGTCCTTTGGGAGGAGTGCAGCAGTTTTGGGGTTGTTTTTTTTTTTAATTATGAAGTATTTCAAACAGATGAAGACGTGCAGAGAATAGAAAAGCCAGTAGGCTTTAACAAGTGTCAAATATTTTGTCTTTAAAAGTAACAAAAGCTACATTCCCACCAAAAGCCACTGATCAAGAAACATTTTAATTATAGCCTTTGAATTCTTCAATGAGGCGTCAATATGAAAGGAGTTCACTCTTAAAAAGCCACCGTTTTCCTTTACTAAGGAAATTCAGAGAAAAATGGTGTTAAGTGTTATGGGGGGAAAAGGCGTTATGGAGACAAGGGCATTTTCTCTATGCTCCGACAAGTGTCAACTTCAAAGTCATCTGTAGCCCCACCGCCGACAGAGATGAGTCATGCATTTATTTGTCTCGTCTCCTCACCCGCCAAGTTTTTTGAGGGAAAGGATTCTGTCCTCCAAGTCAAGGGTCAGAGTATGACAGTTCAGAGGGTCGGCTCTGAGGTCAGACCACCTGCAGCTCTCACTTCTTGGCTGATGACTCTACAAGTAATTTAACTTTTCTGTGCCTCCATTTCCTTATCTGTAAAAAGGGAAAGTGGAAATAACAACATTCTCTGCTTAGGAGGGTTACTGGGAAAACTCAATGTTGATAAAATAGTATAGTGTCTGACTCATGGTAAATGCTCAATAAAAATTATAGCTATTATTATAGCTGGTTTTCTGCAGAGTTTCCAGAATAGTCTGTGTTTACAGAAGGCATGGATTAAAAATAAGCCAATATATCTATTCATAGGCACTAATACACAAGATGTACAAATCTTGGTAATATGCAATTTATTTATTTATATAAACAGGATTTTAAATGAAACTGTAACAACCTTACCACCTGTTTACCACGCCCTCTGCCTAACAAGAATTTTGTAAAAGTATTCTCATTTTTAAATATTTTATTGCTACCTGAACCCTTGACCATCTCACTTGTTACATGAGTTAACTCTGACACTCCCGGATCTGGACTTAAAACGCCTGAATTTTTGTGTAAGCTTAAAGACTATTTGTCAGCCTATTGCTTTTTAATCTTGGTATTACACATTGGGGAAAAGGAAGGAGGGCTGAAAAAAAAATCATACAATGTCAGAATTGAAAATGACCTCCTAGTCCAATCTCCGATTTTACAAAAAGTGATAGTGAAGTTCAAAGCGACTAGTCCAAGCAACGAGGCCACTAGATGTCCTGATTCCTGGCGCTGTGCAAAGATACGATGTTCAATTACTACTCAAATAATGACACCAGCACATCTAGAGCTCAGGAAACCACTCTCTGTCATTTCAAGTAAAAGTTTAATTTCCCAGGTTTCATCTAGTTTCATAGAAGGCAAAAGTCCCAGCATTTCAGCTGGCTGATTTCAGGGATTCCCGAAGGCTTCACCACTGAGCCATCCATTACAACCCAGTGAATTTAAATGAGGCACTGAGGGATTTCGGATGCCTAAGTCTCATAGTCAAGATAAAGGCAGTGATTTAAACTCAGAAGGAACAAAAACTGCATCACTCACAGAATACTCATTTTTCACCAAGATGTTTTCACTGCAAAGACTACATTTCTCAGGACTAAAACTCTATTGATAACAGCAGAATGAGCTGAGCTGACGGGCAGGGGAATATGTAAGAGGACAGCTATAATTATTTAACTGATCTAGAAATAAATTGTTAAAAATCAGAATTCTTGGTAATAGTCTCACAGCATCTGATGAATGAATATCAAGTAAACCAATCCATTTGGGCACTCAAGAGTGGGATTAAAAATTACTATCAACAGGAATAAATTGAGAGCTGGAAAATAAACCCTCTGGAACTGGAGGGACAGAATATATTTCATCCATTCTTTCAAGTGGTTCAAGTAATAAAAAGAATCTTGAAGAATTCACATAACCAAGTGGGAAATACAAGTCTCCAGTATACACTCAGCAGAATATGCCATTGGTGTTCTTATGTCATACTTGTGACTTCCATTTATTCTTTCAAGTGAGTTTTATTTGCTCCATGCCTCTACCTTGGACTCACTGGGTCTTGAAAAGTCCACTCGTTTTTGAAGTTGTGACTACCATGCATGTGTCTACACGATTTAATTTATAGAGAAAGAAACTGAGCAGCTCAGGGCATCTAGTCCAAGGTAACACAATTACAAAGCCTGGAGGAGGATGGAGGTCAGGTGACTAGCTAATAACAGAAGCATTAACTTTCAATGTCTTTGGAGTAGGGATCAGAACACTGGAGTTGATGGTTTCATTTCTTCTTCACAACAATCCTGTGAGCGTAGAATAAGTAGCTTACATTCCTAACGACAAATGGAAGTTCTAGGAGGTGTAGTCATGCATTCAAGTCATACGGCAAGAAAACTGGTAATACCCAGAGCCAACTGGTGGTGGAAGCTAAAATTTGGCAGAATTCTTTTGGAAGGAAGTTTGGCAATAGGCATCAAAGGTCTTAAAAATGGACGTTAACCTAGGAAGCTACCAGAAATGTACATAAGTATTTATATTCACGAATTTACCACACTATTATTTCTAACAGTGAAAAGGTAGAAACCAACAAGGAGAGCTTTTACGCCGATGGAATATTAGAAGGCATCAAAGACCATGTTTTCAAGGAACATGTAATGACAAAAAAAAAAATGTTCACAATATGTCCATAAATGACAACATTTGGACTAAATGAACAGAATGATCCCAATTTTGTTTTTCAAAACAAACCAAACATATATGAGGTCGAACAATTAATTTTATGAACTCCTCCTAGAAAAAGTGCTATACAGCTCACTGCTGAGTATCATCACTATAGTCACCTTCGAAGTACTCCCCTTGGGAAGCCAAGTACCCACACCAGCGCCTAGTCTACCTTTCAAAGCAATTTTGGAACTCATTTTCTGGAATGGCCATCAGAGCTGTCGTCATACCCCAAATCTGACAATTTACAAAATTCATTGTCTCTCCTCATACATACATTTCCAAAGAAACATGGAAGGGCCTAAATTAAAAAGTGGACAATATTGAGTATTAAAATTATGGAATTAAAAAACGGTAAAAAAAAAAAATTTTTTTTTTAAAAACAACAAACTTGATCTATACTGATGCTATATAAACTTTCTGTTTGGATCAATATTTAAAAGGACTTTTACTGTAAAAATATACTTCTTATCAGAGAACTTTTCTTGTTTTAATTTTTTTATTTTTCAATTAGAGTTGACAATATTATATTAATTTCAGGTGTACAACACAGTGATTAAGCATTTGTATAACTTATGGAGTGATCATGCCGATAAATCTAGTATCCACCTGGCATTTTACATAGTTATTACAATATTACTGACTGTATTTCCTAGGCTGCACTTTACATCCCTGGGACTAATTTGTAACTGACAATCTGTACTTCTTAATCCCTTCAACTTTTCACCCAGCCCTCCAACCCGCCTCCCACCTGGCAACCATTAGGTTTGAGAGAACTTTTCTTAATGCTAATAATTATTGGAGTTGTTCTATTAATATGTACCAGGCATGTTTCATATATGTGCCCTCACTTAATCCTTGATATAACCCTGTGAAGGAGGACTATTATCACTTCATTTTAGAGATGAGAAAATTGAGGGTCCAAGATGTGAAGTGTGATACCTGGGTCGTGGGAAAACCAGATTCAATCCCTATGTTAAACACACACTCCAAACCTTGTTTCACATGAAATAAACTTTCTAAAGGCAGAACATATGAGGCTTTTAGATCAGGGGTTGATATTTGGTATACAATGACAAAGATGTCTGTAATTTGCTTCATATTTCAGCACATGCAGTACAATGCGGTGGTGCGTGCAGTACCATCTACACCAGCAGTTACCTGACACAGGCTTCACACTGCAGGGGTTGGCTGTGAGCAGTCTAACCAGCAACCTCATTCTCCAGAAACACCAGTTACCTTTATCCATGATAACACCAGAGGCTCTGGTAATTAGCATAAGGAAGGTTAAAACTGTGACTTTTCACTCGTGAAATCAGTGGCTTGCTAAGCAGCATAGTGGATGTTTAGAAATGGACTGTCATTCATTTAATGAGAGACTTAAATTATGGGGATTGGCTCAAAATTCTAGAGATACACCCATCCTTGCACAATCAAGGTGTTAGAACTCTATCTAGCAAGGCCTTCACCCATCAGCTTTAGGGATGACAGTTATTGTTTATGTCTAAATGATCTTGTGGCTGGCTACTGGACCAGAAGATTCCGGCTGCCTGATGCTACCTGTAAAATAGCTCAATCTTGCCTTTGCAATATTGTCAGCTCTGCCTTCAGGAATCAGTTCACGCAATTCATGGTCAGGGTACCCAAAAAGACAGAGACTTAATCGACCTTACGCAACAGGTAAACTATTTTGTGCCTACTTGTCAGTAAATGATTAATAAAATACCTATGTGTTGCAGATCTTTTGTATAAGCTGGTAGTGAGATTGTGAGGGTGCAGCTGGCCCTCCCCAACCATGCATTATCATCCATTCCCGACATGGACCAAAAAGCAGTTAAAAGTTGTGCATCAACTTAGCAAACGAATCGGCTTAGGTCAGGATGGCAGGCAGTTCTGACACGCTCCCCGATCGCTACCTCCGGGTATTTATGCCCTTGTGTGCATATACACACACACACACACACACACACACACACACACGTACGCACGCACACACACACACAAAGTATCTCTGCCCCAGCCAATTATCCTCCACTATTAAAATGGATTTTATAAGGCTCAAATAAAAACACACCCTAAGGGAGAAGCATGTCTCAGCCAGACCTTCCTCAAAGCAATGTTCAAACTGTTTGATGTGCCCACATTGTTTCAGTGACAAATATTTCACATGTGGCTGCATTCAATCTTTCTCTGCTTCAGCTTCCCGATCAACACAACAAGAATAATGATGGAACTAATAATGGGGCCTTGCTAGGAGAGTGGCTGAAACAACAAATTATTTTATCACACGTCGGAAACGTATTTCACAAACTTAAAAAAAAAATCACCTCAACGCAAGTGCATAATGACAGCTCCGCATTTTTGCAGCATTCGTAGTCATCTCCAAGTTGTCTCACAGACAACTGGGCTACCTAAGAGAACGCCTGCACGATGAGATTGTTAGCACCCAGGTGATCCTCTGAGCCTCCTCCAGAAAAGCAAAATGTGGGATTTACCAGAACCTTGACCTGTGAGGCATTCTGGCACGCAGGCCAGCCCCAATCTGAGTAAGTGAGCACAGAGGCTGGGGCTGCAAACCCAAGGGAGGACGCCCTGTAGCCATTCAAGGTCCTTTCAAGTAACGATGTGATGGTCCCTCACCCCTCCGGCCCATTCCAAGATCTTTGTAACCCGAGTCCCTTACTTCTGCACTCCCCCATCCTTGCTGGACACTCCACACGTCATCCCTCTGGCTCTACCAGGCACACACACCTGGCCCTACGCAAGCGGTCTCAGTGCCGAGCCCACGGACGTGGCAGTGTGGTACAGTCAGTGAGAGCACACTCTGGAGTCAGACAAGCTTGGGTTAAAATCCCAGGTTCATTACTCACTCGTTCTGTGACCTTGAGAAAACTGCCACTTGAGACCTCAGTTTCCAATGGGAAAAATGGGAACCACAGCTCCTATCTCGTAGAGTTGTTTAGATCAATAGATAAGGTCATGAAATGCATGCCAAACACAGTGCTTGGCATCTAGAACGTTCTCCTAAGTACCAGCTGTGCTTTAATGTCCTTCTCAGCACTGATCGTAGGGCCCAGCACTAAACACCAAGCAGGGGGCGGGGGAACGCAATAAAGTGTCAGCATCAGCAGAGGTTTATTCATGACCTGTCGTGCTTTCCACCTGAGCTAGATGTCTGGGGAGGTAAGCTACATGAGGTACAGCCTCTGCTCTTGGGAATTCTGTCTTATTCCTACTTGTGTCTCCAGCATCCCACCCAATGCCTGACTCCCAAAGTGCCTGTGGAACTGAATGTCTGAGATTAAAATCTGGTGAGTATTCATGAGTTTGAGGGGTTAAAAAAAAAAAGGTAACCATTAAAAAAAAAGTATGAATAAGAAGCATGTGAATCGATGTTTTTAATTCTTAAAAAACAAAGAGAACGCCGTGTGTATATTTAACCTGTACTCTTCGGTATCCTGAAAGCTTTCATACACAGCCCTCACACCCAACTGTGGCAATGCACCACAGTTCCCGCTCTGTAGAGGAATGGACTCAGGATCAGAGGGGGTAAAATGACTTGTACTAGATCACAAAGACTGGGCTTTAGTGGGCTGTAAATTCAGAATAGCTTCTGTTTCAAGGACCTATTTGTTGACTTAAGTACGAAGGGGACATCACCAGTCTCCTGCTTACGTACTTCCATCCCAAGAGGAATGTGGAGTGATGAATAAAAGTCAGCATTTGTGTCACAGAGGCCCCTGAATTGCAAGTCACCTCTGAGTGGAGAAAGGAGAAGAGAAAAGCAATTGAACAAGCCCCCAGAGGCAAGAAACACAAGCTTGAGGAGTCCAGACCTCAGGCCAGCTTTTAATTTACAAAGAGAAATATAAACTTTGGGATCACCCAATTTTTCTGTTTCTGAGGGTGGGGAGGGGAAGATATCAGATCCCATCTTTACCACCACTAAACAGCCTCAGGGATAAAGTCCCAAAGTGAAAACAAGGCCCCTCTCTCACGGGACTGCCACAGAAGCCCTTTCTGCAGGCTCAGCAGTGGAGGTTTCACCAGAAATCAGGCTGCTACTAGAAAATGTCACCACTTGGAGAAGAGGTAAAGGACATTTAAGCATGGGTGGCTCCTAAAATTGAAAAGCTAACTAAACTAAGCCGCTTTAAAAATAAAAAAGTAGTTGGAAAAGGCAAAAGCTAAGAAAAAAAAAATGTATTTTTACTTCTGAGCAAAATAAGTGAGAATACAGAGGAATCACTTGGGTTCCTCACTTTAAAAATTTAAAGTGACTAGATGACTCCCAGACAGTATTCACCAGAAACCAACTGCGGAGCTTACTGTGCATTCAAACTCCGCTCCACACATTTCCACCTACCTGTACAGAGCACTGTCCAAGGTACTAGGGGTGCGGGGAGGGCATTAAGATGAATAAAGCCCCCTCTTTTTTTTTTTTAGCAAGAGCATAGAAGCTACTGTGAGGCCATGCCAGAAACCTTTAGGAGTACAAGTACTTCCCACGCTTCAAAAGTTCACATTATGCCACCTGTGGTAAAGTGCATGCAGTAAGACTCACTAGCAAAAGACGGGGGTTTCAGTCCAGACCCCACCCTTTGCTAGACCTGTGGTCTTGAGCAGACCCATTTGGCCCACACTTAACACAGTGTCCAGCACAAAGCAGGTGCTCAACATATGTTTGTGAAAGGAAGCAAGGTGGGCAAGCAGCCGCCCACGACCTTGGTGCACTTACGTTGTCAAGACATCTCTCATCCATAAAATGGTACGAAGAATGTCTACTTTCTGATTCTCACAGGATCATACACAACCATTGTATGGTTAAAAGTCATTAATAGGTTCAGACTGATGGACAGGTCAAATACAGACTCATTGAGATTAACAAAAAAATATGTATTTACCTAAAGCAAGGGTTGGTAAACGATCATCCACAGGCTAAACCAGACCATTGCCTGTGTCTGCATGACCCATGAGGTAAGAACTGTTTTTACAAATAAACATTTACAACCAATGTGATGATAGGGAACACTAATGGTTTACTCCAACGGGGCTAAATGTTAATCTGCACCCCCCCTCAAAAAAAAAGAATTCCATTCTTCTAGGTATTAGATTCCTGGTTGATCTGCATTACAAAAAAAAGAAATGTACTTAATTACAATTATTATATTTTTAATTTCATCAATAAAAAATTGCGGAAATTTGTTTCTCTTGTTATAAAGTAGCCACACAACATCTCAACTTTGCCTCTTGGCCCACAAAGTCTAAGATATTACTGTATTTTTCCATATACAAGACAGTAATTTTGTCTAAAATTGTTAGACCAAAAATTGGGGTCATCTTCCATATCGGAATAACCAGTTGATACTGATTTCTCAATGCTGGGCTAGAAAAGTAGGGTCATCTTATACATGGGGGTGCCTTATACACAGAAAAATACGGTAACTGACCGGCTCTTTACAGAAAAAGTTTGCCACCCCTAATCTAAACAATGTACGAGAAGTCAATTCAGTCCAGGACATGACAGCACAATTACTTTTCTCGTCAGCCCTACCATCTTTACAGTGCAACTGTGCAGAACAGGGCGGGCTTTGCAAAGGCATATTTTGCAATATGACAGAAAACCGTGCAATAACGTCTGAGTGAGTGACAGTCAGACCTTCTGGAAACTCAATTATGCAAGTCTAGCCCAGGTTTAAACAATGTGTGCCAATCTGGGTGTGTGCTCATCTGGGCCAGGAACACATCGTTAATCCTGACAGCATGTCTACAGAGTATATATGAGTACTACATACTGCAGTACTATATATTAATACTACAGTGCCAAATACCCATTCTCACCTTTAGCCCTCCATACTAACACATCATGGTCCAGGTTCATCCTTAAACCTAGATCTGCAAAGTAAGAACCAAGGTCTATTACCCAGAAAATCTTTGGGATCACCACAGAGTTCCTTAGACCAGCCATTAAGCCTATCCACAAAATGAAACTGGGTAACCTATACGTAAGTCCTGAGTAAATCCTGGGAATAAGTGATTATCCTCAACCACAAATAACAATAATAATATGAAAAAATAAAACATTATAAATAAAACAAATAATAATTTAAAAACCATTTCAGAACACCAATAATAAGCAATGAAAGACACCTAAGGAATGGACTTTGCCTTAGGCAAGAAAGTAGGACCTATCAGTCCATGTGTGATATTATAACAGACAGACTAAAAATAGAATAGCTCCACTGAAAACAGGTACACAGGACCTCAGAACCCCAAGGGGGCCTCTGCATCACTTTGCTGAGAGCACAACCTCCCACGAGTACAGAGTTTGAAAACCATAGTAACAGATAACCAGGAGCTCTAGGTGTCTGTGTCTTCCTCATCCATAACACCAAACAACTATAAGAGCCACCTCAAAAGTTTGTGAGCATTAAACGAGATTATAAACAAAAATTCTTTTTATAATGAGTAGCACATTGTAAGCACTCAATAAATATTAGCTATTATCTTTTTTATTAAATAGTTGCCATCATATGTATATACTGTAAACATAATTAATCATTCTGATTATGTCTCTTAATTAGACTCTAAGTATTCTCTGTATTATCCCACACTCTTCATTGGTATATTTTTAATTTAATGGGTCATAATGACACTTTAGTTTCACTCTGATTTAGATTTATAAACTAATCAGCTATGGTAATTATTTTTGCATGTATTTGTTTATTAACTGTATTTTTTGCTATGTCTGATCATGAGCCTTATTCAAGAATGCAATGGAAATATCCATGGTTTCTTCAAATTAATGTTGATTCCAAGTAGAAACAAGCTTACCTTCTGGACTCCCTGTCTTAAGAATGTGCTGGCAAAAGTTTCCAAAATACAGTTGAGGAAGCCAGCTCCTGTGATTGAAATCCTGCCTCTCTGAATAAACTCTGTCCTGTAAAAAAACAAAAAAATATGCAACTTTGATGTTATTCTACACTTGGATAGTTAAAGCACAGGGATTGCCAACAGCATAATTACCACTTACAATCAACACAAAATCACATCCATAGTAACACAATAACTGCTTGTTACCATAGAAAAGTTTGTTAAAAAGAGACTTGTAGTTTATATAAGCAACACTCTTATTCAAATTAAAAAATATTTGTTTCAAGTTGCTAAGAAAGTAGATTTAACAGTTCTCACCACACACAAAAAATTATAATTATGTGAGATGATAGATGTGTTAATGAACCTTATCACTGTTGCAATCATTTTGCAATTTATACATGTCAAATCATTACATTGTACACATTAAATTTACAAAATGTTATATGTCAATTGCATCTCGGTAATGCTGAAACGAAGAGAAGGGACCGAGGCAAGAAGGCAGGAAGGAACAGGTCTGAAGAGTCACAGGTTTCCTGAAAATGCCCAGTACTCAGTAAGGGGCTTGATAAACTCTTGTCATAGGAATAACTGGAGCAGAAGGTGGGCATGGCGATGTTAGGAGATGAGGCCAGAAGGACAGGTGCAGAGCAGATTGCAAATGATCTGCTCAGGCTGAAGAGTTCAGACTTTGTCCTGGAGGCCACCAGGACTTCTCTTCTGAGGCTACCAAGTAACAGGCACAGGTTAGCGGTTCCATGTACACCATTCACTAAAAGCCTTGTTGCCACTCCTTAATGCTTTTAGACTATCTTCTAGCCTCCGTTTTCAGCACAGTGTCTACACACCGTGAGTTCAACGAATATCTGTTAAATGAATGAATGACTTTAAAGCAGTCAAGAAGACTCCATAAAGAAAATATTTCTCCTGCCTTCTTAGATCTCTATGAAAAGAAGATAATAGCCAAGTCTCTTCTCTGTGTATTTGGGGTGGGGGGTAGTGCATGTACACATGAGCACATTCACTGACATGAAGAAAAATATTCTGAGGAAATTATGGACCCCAAAAGCTATGATTTGGGTAGTAGTTACTATAACCTCTTAGACTTGCTCTCTAATCTTCTATCATCAATTGCCTCTGCATTAGATCATGCACACAGAAAAATGAAGTCTTCAGAACACGTCTGTCTCCCCCTACCCCCACCACCCCCCCTCCCCGCCACACACAGAGTTACCCTAGACAACCTGACATGAAGAAAGTGAGCAAATACTCAGTCTAGGCAAAGCAGCTTCCCTCTGTTAGATTTAAGCCTACTTAAAATGATTTGCTCATGTGAAACTCTATCTCAGTGACACTAATCTTTCCTGTCTTTAGTCCAGATTCCAGTAGATTTTAACAGTGATTTTAATATTTAAAAATGAATAGTTAAGCAGTCTTACTCTCTTGGGAGAGATGAACTCTTCAGTCCTCGAGGCAACTGTAGGTGAGGAATTAATAAGCCTCTCTTACATCATATTCTAGCCAGTATTTCTTTCTGCCACTTTTGGGAGAAGTATAGTAAGTGCTCACAAAAGCACTCTCAGGGTTTGCCCACATATCAGAGAATAACAAGACAGTAAAGTGGGGTCATGGCCTTGCCATCAAGAAGAGGAGAGTTTATCCTATTATATGTTAAGACGGCCAGAGAAGAAAATGTGGCACTTTCCCTAAATAACTCACTAACAAAACACACCAGATATTATCTTCTTAATACACATAGCTGCCTAAATTCCTCATGTGAGATAAGCTTGCATGTAAGTTTGTGTAGCGTGAGCTGTGCACAACACAGCAGGTTATACAGCAATGTACAGCTTGATTTCAGCTCTTTAAAAAAAAGAAGCAGATGACAGAAAAGATAGCTAGATGGATAAACAGAGCTGAAATATTAACAACAGGCTCTCTGGGCATTAGAATTATAGGTGTTATTTACTTGGCTCTTTTTATTAATTTTCTATCATAAAATATGAAATACTTGGCAATCACCAAAAATATTAATAATAAGGTCCTGAGGATCATTTTTATGTAAATTAAGTTATCCTTTAAGAGGCTCTGTGCTACCAAGAACCATTTTCAGCAAATGTACATGCTAACTTCTGGCCTACCCTTCACTTAAAGTCCCATTCATTTACCTCTTGGCTTCACTTTACCCACAACATATAACCTCAGTTATTTGTGCCTTTGTCCTAAGATTTTTTGCACGTCCAGGCGTGAAGCATTCCATGTTTCCCTTAAGAGACATAAAGATGATACAAGGCTTCCTATGCCTGCCCTTTATCTCTGTTGAGCTTAAGGAAGGACTGTATCACATTTATGTTATACGCTGGGTCACACCCACTGTTCAAAAAACTATATAGCAACAGTTATATTATGTGTCACAGAGTATATTATCTTCTTAGGTTGTTACTCCATTTTTTTCTCTCTTTTACTGAGAAAACTGTGGTAAAGAGAAGTAACATAACTTTCCCAAGGTCACATAACTTGATGTCATGCAGATTCATCATCTACCACCTTAAAACTCTAGTCCTCCTCCTACCTCAGTTCATGACACAGCCATCCTCCTAGTCTGTGAGATCAGAAATCTCAGGAACATATTATAGAGTTCCCTTTCTAATCAATCCAAAAGTTGAATCAGTCACCAGGTTGTGTTTATTTCTAACAACCCTCAACTGTCAAAGTCATTCTCTTCCCTGCTACTGCTACAACCTGGGTTTAGCTCCACATTTTCTCCCTCCAGGATCACGACTGCCTCCTAATGGGGTCCTTGTCCCCAATGTGGACTCCCCATAATCCACACTGCCCAAAGTCAGTTTCCTACATGCACATTGATCTCATCACAGGCTGTTCACTAACGCACAGAGAACAAAGCGTGTGTGGTCAGTTGAGAGTCATCTATCGATCAGCAGTGTCCAACCTTTTGGCTTCCCTGGGCCGCTTTGGAAGAACTGTGTTGGGCCACCCATAAAATATACTAACAGTAACAATAGCTGATGAGCTAAAAAGATGGGTGAAAATGCTCCAAATTATTTATCCACTGTACTGAAAAGAGACATTTAGAACAGACTCAATTGCTATCGTGCAAATATTTATAATGTGTCCAGCTACAAAAGTGCAGAAGTATCTCTGGTATCCAGCAATCAAATACCTGGGCCATGGGACAGGCACAATGCCAAATGTTTTTCTGAATGATTGTACCTGTATTTTTTTTTCCTTCATTGCATCAGTTCCAATTGCAATGATGGTAGGAAATCGATAATGCATTAGGAATGAAAGGATGGAGACAAGGAGGGATGGTAGGGAAGAAGCAAAAAAAGGTGAAAAAATTATATAGTACACCTCAGTACTTATTGCCAGTGTACCAGACGTCTCAGAAGTTCGACCTGCTAAAGCCAGAAGGGGGCGGCCTTCACCTGGCTGAGACAGCCACCATAGTTCCTGAAAAATTATGTAAAAAGAGGCTCATTCACACACCCAGTGTCTGTATCTGACTTACAGCTATCACGTGGTGTACTGATGGACATAATTCAACAAAGAACACAATGCAATCACGACAGAGTAATAAGCACAACACAAATTTCAGAACGCCTTTGTGAAAGTTGATACCATCATTCTTCTACTTTTGGGTCATTTAAAATTTTGGTTCCTTCTGGATTTGGGAAAATTTTAAAGCTCAGAGGAAGTATGGATCAGAAACTAATCCCCAGAGCACACAGCCACTAGCCTGAATTCTCAAAACAGCAGTTTCGAGGAAAGCAAAAGCTCTTAATGAGCTCGTCCTTGAATTGACTGGTTAGGTGTGGCAAGTCTCACCTAATTGTTTTCATGATGGAAACTTAAAGTGTCTTTGAGGGGGAAAAGGTTCCACAGGTATTCGTGTGATGACATCTCAGATGTCATCACTATATTTTCTACATTCTCCTGTAAGCACATAGAGGGGTGTCCCGAAGGGAAGGCAGAGTCCACACATCAGGTTGTCAGCTCTCTCTCTGCCTAACTCCCGGGGTCAAACACCACTGGAGAGCCTACCTGGCTGGGACATGCCCATTCCTCCCACCTGTCTTCCCAAACCCACTAATATAACTGTGCTTCCTCAGCAAACCAAGTCAATGTACAGAGTTCTCGGTAAGTGCTATGCAGTTTTCAACCTCAACACCCACACGCACCCCCCACACACACACACACACACACTCTCTCTCTCTCTCTCACACACACACACACACACACACACACACACACACACACACACACGTACGTGGTTCCTGAAGTCAGGTTACTTCAATTCCCATCTCCTCGCTAACATGGAGTAAAGACCTGCCCAGGTACGCAGCAGGTTCATGAAGCTCTGTGAAGCTCAGTCTCCTCAGTTAAATGGAGTTACTCCCTATCTCACAGGCTGTTCCAAGGCTGAATAAGGTAGTACGTGTAAAGCACTCAAGGTAATTTGGGTAAGAACTCAGTAAATGTTAGTTAATAATCCTAACACCAGTCAGGATGAAATGAGAGTAGGGAATGGAGGAAAAGGCAGGGGGTCAAGTCTTCAGTGAGGGAAGAAAGAGACGTGATCCATACACGACAGCAATGAGGAGGAGGAGGAGGAATAGCTGGATGGAGTGTTGAAAAGACATGGGCGTGGCCATGAGGAGCAGGTCTTGAAAGGGTGATGTTTCGACTGGCTCTATAGAATGAGTCTTTTAAGAGTTTCTATTGGCAAGGCTTAAATTAGATACAAAGAGAACCTGGAAATGCATTTTTTATTGTTAAGAGCAGTCCAATATCTATTGAGGTTCCTTGTTCTTTCTGGATGTCACTAGTTCAATCTTATGTCTTAATTTCAGGATTCTTGGAAGGGATTTTATGCTGTGTTTGCACTGCCTTACAATTCCACACGTGCCCAGGGGTTGTACAGAATGACGTATTATTCTTGGGGGAAATAATCTATACCAAAGAGATTAAGAATTCTCTTAACCAAAAAATCTAAAGTCCAGTGAAATAGATCACTGAGTACATGTGCTTGCATTTTTTATTGCTTGTATCAATTATGTTGATTATAAACTATACAAACATCCTGAAAAATAATAATAATACTAACATCAGTAATAATAACAACAATAATACTGCTTCTCTACCATCACCATTCTTTTTCCCATTTACAGAAAGAAAAGCACAGTGCCTGAGAATTTAAATGCCCGTGGTACCAATCCCACTCCCATCGACTCTAAAACCTTTGTACCTCATTAACTTCTAGGTGGCACTCGATCACCATAAACCGCTTAACAATGAGTCCCACCCTCCTCGTTCTGGCAGTCAAAGCCCTTGGAGCTCCAGAAGCCTCCCGGCTCTCCAGCCTTCTGTCCCACCCTGCTATCAGGACTGACACTCTGCAGAGTAGCTGTAGGAGACCAATCACCCTGCCAGCCTCTCTAGCCTCCACTCTTAGGCCCTCTCCCTCTAAACTGCTCTCTTCTAATCCATCCCAGGGGACTGTCTAAATCGAGCTTGTCGAAACTTGGTCCGTGGGGCACATGTGGCTCATGCTATCTTTAAATGTGGCCTGACACAAATTTGTAAACTTTCTTAAAGCATTATAAAAATTACGCACACACTTTTTTTTTTTTTAGCTCATCAACTATCGTTGCATTTTATGTGGCCCCAAGACAATTCGTCTTCTTCCAATGTGGCCCAGTGAAGCCAAAGGATTGGAGCATGCCTCTGGCTAAATTATTAATAATGAGCAGCAGCAGGAAATGCTCTAACACTATGGAATAATCAAATGCTGACCATATCAGGAGCCCAGTAGCCTTGTGTGGCTATTTATTATAAGGCAGGGTGGCTCAACCTCTTAAAACATAGCATTTAAGAACTGATAATAACAGATAACACTTTTTAATAGCCTATTGTGGTAAAGCATTGTATTAAGTCATTTGTAAATATGCATTAGTTAACTCTCACAATCTTAGGAGGATGGGAAAAAAAATCTTACAGATGAAAAAGCTAAGGTTCAAAGAGGTAAATCTGCTAAGGTCACACAAAATTAAGTGAATTCACAGTTAACCTCAAATCCCATGTCCCTTCCCACAGACCCACGACCTGCCCATCCAATGCAAGGTTACTGGCATAAAGCTTCAAAATACACTACTTGTGAACTGGTCTGATAGGAGGTTTGTCTTGGGATACTGGGCCCACTGGTGCATGCATCCCATTTAGGGCTGGCCTCCAGGATGTGCGATCTATGTGGTCACACCAGACTCAGCTAACAGAAGGGCTACACACACAGTTGAATGCTCTGCAGTCATGGTTTTTAAATTCTTAACCATTTTTTAAGAAGGGATTCTGTATTTTCTTTTTGCACTGCATCCTGCAAGTTCTGTAGCTGTTCCTAATCTATACAATACTATCAACTACCGTGCCCTGGGGGGTTTCTGAGATGCTCCAAATGCATGTTTCAGTTTCACAATACCTAATAAAAGCCTCAAACACAAGCAAAGCCTTGGACCCGTAACATCCACCTCTAATTATATGTCTTAAGCAAATAATCTTAGATGATGGCTTAGATTAGCCTATAAATATCTTCATCACATCATTATTTATAAGAGCAAATAATGGGAAATAACGCAAATGCCCCAAAATTAGGATATTAATAAAACACACTGGAATGATTTTATCCAATGGCTACAACTGAGCAGCCATAAAAATCATTTTTTAAAAAAATGACATATTTAATAAGGAAAGACAGTCCCAAATGTAATGATAAACTAATGTAAAAGTCAGAATACCATGCACAGTGTGATTCCGTGTTTGTGAAAATGATTTTTCTGCAGAGTGAGTAAATAAATTGCAGCAACCACATGCAGGATGCTCCCACAATGGAATGCTCCACAGCAACGGAAAAAGAACTACTGGTACAGTGAGAGGATGCTCACAGACACAACAGTGAGCAGAGGGAAACTATAAGAGCAAAGTGCATCCTGTACAATTCCGTTACACGTGAGGGTAAGCCACAGGTGGGACTAATGTCTAAGGATGGAGGTCAGAACACTGGTTTCCCCTGGTGTCACTGACTAGAAAGACACATACCTGAAGAGAGCATGAGTATACTCTGCTTTTGCTTATGTGTGTTTTGTAACTGCTCTACCATGGAATACTTGTGGGGGGAAAAAGGAAACATTATTTTTAAATATGATAATAAGGAATACTGAGAGCAAGATTCTGCCAAATTCAACATATGTGAGGGCCAGAAGGTTTTTCTATCTTCAGAGGAGAGGGTGTTGAATCACCCAGAGCAGAGGGGAAAAGCCAACAGGACAAGCTAGGCATGACCACACACACTGCTCTCACAGCCCTCCTGAGGTCAGGCGCATAGTTAATGGAGCGGCTTCCGCCTCCGCACAGAAAATGTTGCAAATTGCAGCTGACCATGCAAACGAGGAAACTGCTCAGCTTGTCAATTTTATCTTTTTATTCACTACCAATATTGGTCTTGATTAGAAAAATGGCAATCAAGCTCCCAGGTATCAATTCTCAACCTAACGAAGAAGGCAGACCTTTAGACTAGGTAGTCTATTGTTTCAAGGCCTTTAGGTTGTTCTACATGATACCAGTGCCTATAATATTATAAAATATTATAATTGTTAATACCCAAACTTTTTATTTACTACAGACGCAAGAAAATTAAACCAGCATCTGCTCCATACGAGCACAGAATGCCACACAATTGACACTCATCCCACTCCCGTCTCCTTCCTTTCTTCATCCCTGACTTCCACTGATAATTCCTCTCTTGCATAAATTCAAGAGAGCCCTCATCTGAATTCTGCTGAACTTTTCGGCAGTGTTTACTGTTTGCTGGACAGCCAGATCATCCACTGGCCATGCTTTGTAAGATTAACTTTGCACAAAGCAGAGTTCCAAAAGGGATGGCCGCTACGTGTTTGCTTACCACTGGGACTGCGGGATACTGACTGGTTAGAGGGGTTTTCAAATCGAGCTGCTCAACAGATTTACTGGAGGACTTTAAAAATACTGATTTCCAGGAGCCAGCCCAGGCGCACAAAATTAGAATCACCACAACACAGCTAAGGCTTCACCTGGCCCCTGAACCCTGCATGAACACACAATTCAAAACCAAAGGAGGATGGGGGAAATCAATCAATAGGCATTCACTAACACATTTCAAAGCTCTTACTTGTAACAGCTTATTCTCAATAAAAACAGCTTATTCTACTTTTCAAAGTTAATACTGTTAAGGAAACATTCCACTTTGAAAACAGCATTGATATTCACCATTAGTCCCAACCTTTCATTAATCTAATGCTTTATACTCTCCAAGTGCAGAGCATCGCCATTTATGAGGGCTGTCCGGAAAGTATCCAGCCAGGTAATATGAAAAACAGAGGCATTTATGGCTGGATTTTTTCTGGACAGCCCTCGTAGATCTTCACATCACTCTGTTGGGGAGCTCAGGCCAGTTTTATCCCTTTCTCCAGAGTCAATGACATGGGGGTGACCAAGCAGCAACACCAGAAGACAGGTATCCACGTTGCTGGTTCAAGATTCCTCTGCATCAAACTTCCTATGAAATCCTATCAGACTTCCCAATTTGTACTTGTCCCTCCTGCTAGTCCCATCTCTTTCAGGTCCCTCCCCTCATCCCATTTTTGGCCCATAAACAGCACTAGCTGTGACCCTGCCTTCATCCATCGTTCAACACATGGCCATGGAGCCTCCTCTATGAGCCAAGCACCATGCTAGACACTGGAGATCCCGCAGGACGGGAGAACAGAGTAGACCTGTTATAGGAACATAAACATAAAAGGCCAACAAGCACCTTTTGCAGAGCAGTCTGTGTCATATTTACACAGAAAAGGCCTTGTTGTTTGGTTTTCTGTGACTGGCAATACGTTCTGCTGAAAATCAAGGTCAGTATGAGCACAGGGAGTCAAGTTTTGGGATGAACAGTGTTACTTATTCAGGCTATTACATAACTACACCCTTTATCGCCAGGATTAGGACCTAGGAATAATTCCTAAGTAAAATTAACAGAGCCGGAATATTTGAATATTTCAGAGAAAGCAAGTTTGGAGGTCAACCAGAAGAGCCAAGTGCTAAATACATGAAAGTCATCAAAATGTCCAATTTGCCCCCAGAAAAAAAAAAAAAAAGACTTGAGAGAAGGCAAAAATGGATACAAGAAAAAATGTCCAATCATCATCCCCTTGAAACGTGCAAATTATATTATTTGTGATGGAATATTCAAGACTTGGGATATTTTAATCCAGTAATTGAAAAAATAATAATTTCAAAATGTTAGGAGGAAGACTGAGGAAAAATATAAATTAGTGAGTGGTTCAAAGCAAACCCACCTCAGATGTTACTAAAACTTGGCATTTACATTCATTTAGTATGCTATTGCAGCATTCTAGAATTATCACTAAATGGCCAAAATTATGGGGAGCAATAATGATATGGACAAGTGATGGAACTTCAGAATGGATTTTAGACTTCTGATTTTTAATTATTTGAGTTTGAGAGCCTTACTATTAATATTTCCATTGAAATGATAGATGCATAATAAAAAATTCAAACCATACAATACCAAAAAACAGTAAATTATCCTCTGAAATCTTAGTTCACAGCAATAATCACTATTAACATCTGGTGCTCATTATACAAGGGGAGACCAAAAAAATCCGTACTTATCTTCTGGAGGGTGGGCCCCTTGTAGTGCAGGCTTCCGCCCCCTCCCCCCAGGTGAGTGTTCTAGGAACCCATCTGCATCAGGGTACCAGCTGGCCTACTTATGAGAGGCAGCATTCAGCTTCAGAGAATTTTTTTTGGAGATTCTTTCAACGTGTTTGCCCACTTCATGATGGGTGATTTACAGGAAACTCATGCGGCATGACAACACGCCTGCCCACACCACGCTGAGTGCTCAGCAGTTTTGACCAAAAACATGGCCCCCATGCTCCACCTTCCCTATTCACCTCATCTCACCCTGAGAGACTTTATTTTGTTTCCCCAGATAAAAAAATTTCTCAAAGGGAAATGTTTTACCAATGTGAAAGAGATGAAATAAAAAACGGGCAGAGGCACTAAAAAGAGGCATCAAAATCAACGAGTTCAAAACCGTTTTGAGCAGTGGAAAAAGCATCTCGATGGGTACATTTTATTGCATCAAATGAAGAATACTTAGAAGGTGACTGAAGTTTAAACATGCAAGGATATAATAAATACACAATTTTTTATAAATCAATTTCAGTTTATTGATGGTCCTCCTTCCTTATATGTAAATAATATTTCAATAAACCTGAGAATTAAAAATCCTCCTTGAGAGAAACATTCACATAACACTTACAAGGATCTTATGCCTTATACACACTGCAGGACTGTCTATAATAAAAAGAAAATGGAAAGCACTTGAAAGCCTGTCTGAAAGGAAAAAACTAAACAGTATAATCATACATATAAAATATAATATAGTATAACATATAATAATGTAGTATAATCACAAGGTTGAAGATGATGCAACAGTTCTAAGGAATAGCCTATATTTTATGTATATATATCAAATGGATAAAGTTCAGAAACATTTCATTAAGCAAAAGCAGGTAAGTGAACAATGACTTACACAGAATGAAAGCATACATTTAAAAAAGAGAGTACACACGTTAAGTACCTAAAGGTATCTCTTAAAGGTCTTGAAAAATACTCAGCACGCCGATAACACTCGTTGCCTCTGAGAGGCAAAGAGGTACCAGGGTTTGGGCAGGGTAGTGAGAAAGGAGTTGAGTTTTGTCCTTTTTCCACCAAAGGGAAATCTATCCATTCGTGATTATAAATTAATCATGTGTAATTTATGTGAGTTGTAAACACGTTGTAAATATGAAACCACAGCTCGTTTGTGCACCCCGTCCCCTACCTACGCGTACACACACACACACGCACGCACACACAGGCAGAGGTGAGCTTACCAATTTGGATTTTCCCTACTTGCCCGGAAGACAGACTCTTCCTTCATGGATGCATACTGGGTCCATGTAAGGCAGTGACTCCGTATAGCCATGTGTCTTTCCTGAGGATTGAGCCACGATTCCTCCTCTAACTGGATACTGGGTACCTTTAAAATGCTACCCTGTCCAATAGAGGGAAGATGGCTTCTCAGTTGAGGAAGAACAGACTACATAAGGATTGTATACAGAACTGCTTTCAGTCTGGGATGATTCAAACGACAAGTCATCCTAACATGTGGATGAAGGTTCACCAACGGCTGTAAATACCTGATAATCAAACATACCATGACTTTACTAAACGCTGATGAGGATGTGCAAATGGCCCAGGATGTAGGGAGGCTGTACAGGTCCTGGCCCGATGCCCTTACCTGCTAAACATTAAGCAAATTTGTAACCTCCTTCATGTCTCCTTGGGCGGTTATGGCCTTCTTAAATTGATAGATTCTAATTAGGCCCACTTGTGGGTGTATATGCGGGATGATACCAAGTATTTTCTTCATTTTAAACTCTGTTCAATACCTAGAAATGTATGCTTTCCTTGGTGGAGGAGACATGGAAAACTACAAAGGCTGAACCGTATAAGTCAGAGGTGTCGTTAAATTATTTAAGAATTGAGATACAACACAAAGTTGAATGCCTTTTTAAATAATAGATTTGAAGTGTGTATATAGGGCAAAGCCAGGGTACACGCTCTGCGGAAAAAGCCCGTAACAATTCGCTGCACACACTGCAAGTAGTTTACCATCTGGAAATAAAAGAAAGTTCATTTTCATTGTCATATCAGCTTTCTTTCCAATAAACAATGTGACAGAGTTTTAATCCACGATAAGGAAGTGATGGAAGCCATTGTTTTCTTCCACATACAGCACAGCAACGTCATTGGCAAGCTAATCGGCAGGTGTCTAGCCGGGTTCCACATCACACGCAGAACCACTTCCGGGTGGAAACACCCACCTGAGACATTTTTAAAAGTGTGCATCAAGACACGGTCCTCTTTTTTCCTAATGCTGTTAAAAGGGCTCTCAGCACTCATTTCTCCATGGTTCAAGCAATGTGATTAAAAATTTCCACTTACCTTTTTTCCAACCATCACCAGTGTGCTTAAGGATTTCAAAGAGAGAAAACAATGTGCTATCATGAAGATTTCATCATCAACACCATTCATTACTTTACAGAAACATACACCAAAAGACTAACAGAGAGCACGGAGAACATTATACTCACTGAAATAACTGTTCTCTCTGCAGTGAAATAGAACCTGAAGCTTTTATATTTCTCGCTAAAGATCTGACTAAACATTTACCATCTGCCTACTTCTGATCATTGTTATCGAAGAATCTCATCTAACCATAGACAGATTAGAAAAGATGGTCAGTTCAGTAAAATGTCCAAGGTATCTTTAAAATAACTGTAGACCATCTCTATGTCCACTGAGAGCCCTCCACAAAAGACAGAGAAATAGAAACAGACAGGAAAAATATCTCTGGTGGCATCTGCCTAAACTAAGGTTGATCTGACCAACCCTTCTTCCTCTGAAGGGCTATGAGGTAGAGAACTGGGAAAGTTCTAACACTCCTTTAACACCAGAAAATGCTCTTTCATGACTATTTGAAAATTACCGAGAGTTACACCAAAACAGCTAAATTTTGAAATAAATTTACCTTCCTTAAAATTTCTGGAACCACATTCCGACAGATTGCAATCCTCTTTCTATAGATGATCCCTGTGGACACATCTAGAAACAGAAAATGTTTACACTCAAAAAAAATTTTAAGAAAAATGTACTCTTGTCTTAAGAGTCAATAAAACTTATAATGTCAATCTCAATTTTCTCTATGTAGAATACCAGGAAAAAAACATTTAACTCAAAACTCAGTGTCCCTGACCATTTTCCTGGGCAAATCACTCCAAATGTACCTAACTGTGACCAAGGAACAAGAGTAAAAAGGATAAAAGAATCACAAATTGTTCATTGCTATGGACTATCATTGTCAACATTCCCGTGACAAGAGCCAACAAGCCTCCTGCTCAACTCCAACAAAGACAAAACAAAACAAAACAAAACAAAAAAAAAAAAAGGAAACTATTCTGCCACCTTCTTCACCAACATGTTTTTAAGCACAGATTTCTGGCTACAAAATTTAAACCAATAATTAATCATATTAGGCATACACTTTTCTCACAGAGGAGCAGATTCTGTGTGAGTGGAATTATTCTGCTTTGGAAGGAAGTTTCCAGAACAGCACCAGGTATTTAAAAAAGAAAAATCAATAAATGTGAGTTTAGAAAAAGGGAGAGCAAGTTAGCAAAAAGATACACATTAAAGTGTTGTCTTTTGCTCTGTGAATTACTGTGACTCAGCCACACTCTTGCTGCAAGGTTTCTCAGAGCTCTGGCCACAGGAGCCCTGAGCCTTGGTGCAAACACCCAGCTGTCCAAACGCTGTTCACAGAGTGAGAACCTGGTCCGTCTCCTCTGCCCTGGGCACTCCTTTGGCTATCCCATCCAATGCTTACAGCACACACACCTCAAGTGCATGAGCCACTGCTGGAGGCAAAGATGCCCTTGTCAATGGTAGAAATCATAATTAACTTTCCTATACCACTCCGGAATACACACATTATTCTCTCTTTTGATCTTCCTAACAACCTAACAGCAGGATGATTATTTTCCCATTTAACAGATGAAAAAAAACTGAGCCTCCCAGAAATTAGGTCATACAGATAGTAACAAAGACCTGAAATCAGATTTCTCTGATGACAAATGACAAGTGTCTCCCACATGGAGTGCAGGTACGTGACAAAATGTTTTTTTAAAATATATTTATAAACTGAAAGCAAGAAAGAAAAAAAAACTCATGGACAGAGTCAATAGTGTAGTGGTTACACGGGGGCATGGGGGGGAGAGGGGAGGAGAAGAGGGAAGGGAAGCCAAATGTATGGTGATGGAAAGAGAAGTGACACTGGGTGGTGAACACATAATACAACACACAGACGATGCACAGTAGAATTGTACACCTGGAACCTGTGTAATTCTTATTAACCAATGTCACCCCAGTAAGTCTAATAAGAAAATATGTATTTTTAATTATTTATTTATACAATAATTTTATATGTATATGGAAGTGCAAAAAATGTCCTCATAAGCAAAAGACAGCTCTGGGTTCACCAAGCACAGAGAAGGCCTCAGAGGCACATAGTGAATGGCAGCATCTCACAGTTTACTCAGAAGGCTCAGGAACACATGAGGCCTGGGCCTGGCTATGCCCAAACATTTACACATTGATGATATGCATCATTATAGCTTCCTGCATGGCCCAGTTCTCAAGTTCAAACACTGACAGTGAAAACGCTTCCACAGGAGATGTAAATGACAGAGAACAATGAAGACTCTCATGTTCTAGTCCAGGAGTCAGTAAACATTTTCTGTAAAGGGCCAGATGGTAAACCAGATGTTTTTGAGAGCCAGACAATCTCTGTTGCAACAACTCAACTCTGCTGTTGTCACAAAGCAGCAGCCATAGATAATATATAAACAAGTGGACACTGCTCTGTGCCAATAAAACTTTTTTGGCAGCACATGTATCATCTGTCAACCTCTCCTCTAGTCAATACTGAACCATATTAAGTACAGCTATGACTCCGTAATCTAATCACTTTAAAGTCACATCTCATATACATGCTATTAATCACATCTATTTTGTCATCTATAAAATCATATATGAATATATTACTGGGATACAGCCATGTGGCCTTAGACAAGTTATTTAACCTCTCTGTACCTTCATCTCTTCATTCGTTAAATAGGAGTAATAATAATACCTATCCCATACATTGTTCTGAAGATTTAACTAGTTAACAAAAGAAAAATTTCCTGGCACATATTAAGTGTTTGAAAACGTTAGCTGTTGTAAGTGTCATCAATCACTAACTGAGGAAGTAACAAGAGCATGTACACAAGGCTCTGACTGCTGTAAATTCTGGGTGCTCTTTCCTATCAGTCACCTCAAATACAGAAATATACCTGCTAAAAACATTGAAGACCACACACACACACACACACACACACACACACACACACGCATGCACACACACACGCACGCACGCACACATGCACGCACGCACACACGCACACACGCACACGCGCGCGCACACACACACACACACACATCTTTACAAAAAGCAGTGCCACTGAATGACCATCACTGAAGTGAGGTATACTCAGAGAACTTACCTCTTTTTTCCTCCACAGTTTTTACAGAGATGACGTTTTTATCCATGGGGTTGGGATACTAAAAGAAAACACACAAAGAATAATCACCATCCGTCTTGTACCAAAGTAAATTATTTCATAGCAACCACAGTCACTTGCAGGAACAGTAAATATTTTCCAAGCCACATCTAAGGCCAGTTTTCAATCAAGGGTCTCAATTTTACTACATCAGCCTAGATAAGTGAGACACTATCATCAGCTGGGCCTGTACGAAATCTAGAGGGAAACATCTTCAGATCCAACCTAACCCTCCATGCAGAGGGGGTGTTAGGTTAAACTAATAATATTATTAATACTGAACCAGCCTTATTAAAATCAAGAGTATTCTTTGTGCCAGGCACAAAGAATAAATGCTTTATTTACACAATCTTGTTTGAACCTCCCAACAGCCTCTCTGCTGTGACTTGGTTGTGCGATATCACTATCCTATCTCTCAGAAGAGAAACTGAATAAAGGTCAGAAAGCTTAGGGTCCCCAGCTAGTTAGGGTATATCCAGGAGATGGAGCCGGGCCTAATATGGAGTGAACTCCTCCAATACGGTCCTATGCCATTGCCTGGCGGCCCGGTTAGCACCCCAGGAGTATAATCCATGCCAGGTACTCAATTAATCGTTTATGTATTGACTAAATTCCCCTGAAAGACAATGTGGATGAAACACATTGGTAGTAGCTACCATTTTTTGTCCTAGGCAGTTTACATACCTTATTTCAGTTTAATTCTCTAAACCATTCCATGAGATTTATGCTCTTTTTTCCATTTCACATGTGAGAAATAAGACTCGGGTAAAGTAAGTCATTTGCTCAAAATCACCCAGCTAATGAGCGCTGAGACAATAATTTATCCACAGGTACTCTCTGTTGCCTTCAAAGCCTATGCCCCTAACCTACACTCAAATCATCCCGGAGTTACTCAAATCCAATGCTTCCCATTGCTGGGATGCAAAGAGAGCGACTCAGGGAGCGGAAGTGACTTCCTTGAAGCCATGGGACAGAGGGACTGCTGACCCAGGCCTGCTGAGCACTCCTCGGGCTCCTGTCCCAGAGGTTTGCTGCTTTATCATATGATCCAATCTGGAAAGACCATTACAGGAAGTCTTATCCAAAGCATCCTAGGGTGCTAAGGGAGAGGTGAGGGTGGGAAGAGGCTGAGGGAAGAAGAGGAGGGGCCTTCCCCTTGGCAAACTTGACCTGTAAGTGTTCTGAACCCCAGGAAATGGTATACAAAAGTCAGTGAGTGTGGCTCTCCCCCACCTCGTACAGTTGTGTGCATGCGTGTGCGTGCGTGTGTGTGTGTGTGTGTGTGTAAGAAGAGGTTGAATGATGGACAGACTCATGGATTAATTTTCAGGGAAAAGGGTCCTTCACTTTCACACATCCCTAAAGAACTCTGTGGCCCCAAAAGATACTGGATTAGAACACAGAGCGTATGAGAGCCAGAAGATTGTCTATCTCAGTCACTCTTGTATCTTTACCACCTAGTACAGTGTCTGGTAGATAGTCAGCACTCAAGAAGCATTTGTTAAATGAATGAATGATTTGGAAGATAAACCTCGCTGATCTTAGCAATCAATTTGGAAAATAAACCTCACTTTGTTTGGGGACCAATCTATAAAGACCAATCGTAGTCCTCAGCAGCCCCACACCTCTTCATGCCCATGTCATAAACTCTGTCATTCACAATTCCATCCTGGCAACTGCAACCTTGAAAACCAATCAAAAATTTAGCTTTCTAAATATTCATGCATTCATTTTTGCTCCAGAAAGAAATGCTCAAAATAACGATGATTGCTGTCTTGAAGTTTAGCCTTCAGTATTTCTTGAAGATAGTAACATCCATGACGGATGTTAAGGTTTAGCTATTCTGTTCCTCAGCAAGGAACCTCACTTACACAGCGCCCTCGAAGCAATGGAAATATTCGAGACTCACACAGATACCCTGAAGTGTGTGTGTGTGTGTGTGTGTGTGTGTGTGTACTAGAACTTTTACACTAAGGAAAAATGAGAGTATTTCCTTCAATACAGTCCTAGTCTGCTCGTTTTATATTCACCAATACATCCTGACTGGATATGGTAAATACATTGTAAGTTGTAAGAAGGCAGAAATGTAATCACCAGAAATGCATAAGGACCCAAGTTTTCAAGATCTGATCACTTCACTAAGTTATCAGTGAAATTCCTAAAGAGTATAAACTCAGAAACTTCACACTTTTACATAACTGTAATACTTGTTTACTAAGACAAAGACTATCAGTTTAATAAATAATAGTGAAAAACTCTCTATTCTTCATGCAACAGTTTTTTGAGTACCTACAATACCAGGCACTGTTCCAGGCAATGAGATATAGCAATGAAACAAAATGGTAGCCTCTTAGACAGTTTACATGTTAGTTGGGGAAATAAACTATATATGAAAAAAAAAATCAGACTAAAGGATAATAGGGGGATGGGAAATTGTGGAGAAGAGCCATTGTAAAATACTTAGTGATCACCCATTAGACAATGCTTGCAAATACCAAAAGTAAAATGTAAGTTGTATTAGCCAAACAAACACAAGAGATCCTGAACTATTTGCTCTAGTAAAATCATCTGCAAGATTCAGGTCATTTTCCTATGCAACTACTTTTGGAGTCAAAAAGACATGAGCCTTGTTTCCACAGGAGAATAGGAAAAGAAATTAGAGGTTTACTTACAATACCTAAATATTATACTATGATATAAAAGGCATACATTTGAACTTTTTTAAATTAAGGATTTATTGTGCTGAGGCTCCCCCTACCTGGCATTACTTGAAATGATCTGACACCATCTTGTAACTCATGATTTAATTCACAAACATTTATCTGGAGTCAGATAATAAGTGCTTGCGAGAAGGAAGGCTGCTCAGACAGGTTTACCACCAGTAATACCAATTGGGGAAGAAAGAAAGCAGGAGACCAGGTATTTCTGGACACCTTTGCAAACAGTCAGTGGGATGGATGATGCCAGGTCAGGATCAAGCCCACTAAAGATTTACTGAGCACCTACTGTGCCTATGCAGGTGCTATAGTAGACACACACTGTTAACAAGTGCTGTTAACAAGCCTCAAGATGAGAAGTCTTTGCATTTAAAACATGATGGCAGAGAGCCGGCACTCAAGCAGAGTCACGATGGGATTTTCCAGTCCCCACTCCACACTAGGGACTCTCATGAAAGCAAAGTGGACCGAAGACCCCGATACCCTCCCAAAACCCTTGCCATCCTTGGACTTGGCTCAGTGGATCACAACCATAGTGGCATAAGAATTACTGCACAGGGCTCTGTGTACAAGCCATCTTTTCTGGGTGACCTAAGGAATTTTTTAAGGTTTATTTGACTTAATTTTGAACTTACATATAATTTTTACTTCCTTCACAGGATATATAAATGAACTCCTTTCCCTTTCCCCAAGATCTGCAAATAATCACTGTATATATTATATGTATGTAAGAGTCTAGCAAGAGTAAAATGTAGACTCTCCTATACTGTTATATACTTTGCTTTCATTTATTTTTTTACATGTTAAAAGAAGCCAAAAACTGGGTTAATATACATATATATATATATATATATATATATATATGCAGGAAAATAAACACATGGCTATGAAAAGTGAGAGGCCAAGAAACTGAGTCGATCTAATTATAGGAATAACATTCAACATATTGTGGGAGAAGCTTCATGAAGATATAGTCTTTACCTTTCTTATTTATATACAGGAGAAAATGTATATATAAGCTTTCATAAAGCCTAACTGTTAAAGAGAGTAAGGAGTTATTAAAACATCAACTTTCCAAAGAGCTCGGAAGTCAATGCCTGCCTTTTATACTATACTCCTCACTTCCCAGAATAAAAAAAGGTTAATGACCTCCAAAGAAGTCATTGTTTCCCAGCTTCCAAACAGCAGGATCCAAGAGAGTACAGGGAAGCAACTGAGCTGACAGATCTGAATAACCTGCAAAGATGACCTACAATGTCTGGTGTATCAACCTATCTGCTTCATAAGCAGACAATCTTTGCAACTCTGGCTGCTTCCAAAATGTTCATGTAAGTTACCAAGTGTACTTTAAAGTTATTTAAATGACACTTAAAAAATAAGTCATCATCCAAATGGGCACTTTTATTCATGCTCACTCCCTGCCATATTACTTACTCCAAGTTAATAAAGATTTCTGCAGACTACTTCTCTTGGCTTTTTATTTTCAGGTTCATGGAACAAATGTAATAAATTATTATTATTAATTACTATTATTATCACCATCATTTTTAACAAGTACTTTTAAAGCACCTACTGTGTCAACATTAAAATATGTATATTATATGCAACTATATGTGTTATCCAATTTATGTCCCCCAACAACTCCAGAAGATAGTTATTATTTTGCAAACAGAGGCATAGAAAAATGAGCTTACATGCCTAAACTCACAGAGCCAGAAGCACTCCATTCTCCCCACACACACACTTGATATCAGAGCCCATATTCTTTACATCAGTACCATTCTCCTGCAGTTTGTGCCTCATCTTCTAGCAGAATTGAGGAGAGAAAGGTAAAAGTGAACAAATCCTGTTACAGTGTAAGTCAAAACATAAATAGCCCTTATGTTAAACCAGCCCTGTCATTTGTCAAATTACTTATTTTGGAAATGTGGGTTCACCTCAAATATTTCAGGAACTCTGCAGAGAGAGATGGTCCAGACATGTAAGTGCCAGACTTGCAAGGAGGAAGAGATAGGATCAGAAATGAAAACGTTATTAATTACCCAATCAACTTCCCACTCTAAATGGAAATAGTCGTTCATAAATCTCCTTTATGAGTGTAAGGGTAAACACTGAAACCATTTTGTTCAGCACATCTGGCTCCTGGCTAGAATAAATAAAACCCGAGGCCACTGTGTTGAAGCAAAAAAAAATATTTTCATCTGTTCATTTTATTACAATAACCAAAGTGAGGACATGTTACTGAACTCCATGCCAATTCGGTCTGAAATTACATAGGGCTAAATCCCAGAAAAGTGTATTTCATTCATTCATTCAACAAAGATTTGCTGAGTAACTATTTTCTAGGATCTCTCTGGGTACTCAGGGTACATCAGGAACAAATGACAAAATCTTTGCCCTTGAACCTTATGCTCTACTCACAACGACTCTTTCACCTACAGCATAAAAAGAAAATCAGCCTGAACAACTCTATGGTAAGAAAACCTTTAACTTTTCTGACCTCAGTGGAGAATAAACATGATAATCCAGTCAACACAATGGTCCCCTGGGTCCTTTTTCATGACTTTAAATTTCAGGTAGGCGAAATTTAAGAAGTCTTTGAATCCAGCTCTTGAAAGGCAAGCCCATTAAACAGACTCATGTACACAACTTCGTGTCATACAAAGAAAGAAAACAAAATCCACTGTCAAATATATTGACACTACAGTTCATGGAAAGGACAGCATCCAATGAATATGTCATTTTGGGTTTCAGAGTATTTCTCTATGAAGAGTTTGCTGAGAAAGACTACACATATTCCATGAACACTGTTGCAGTGTTTGTTTTCAAGGTGCCACTTAGCTTTGAAAGCATGGAGCTAATATTTTGCCTGTGGCATCCAACAGGCAGGTGTAAGAAGAACAAACATTTCTCAGGTTTTAAAAATAGCAGTATATTATAACTTGGAAGGCAAGTCCTAACATACCAAAAGCCATAGATCAGTAGACTCTATTTGAAACAGAACTTCCTCAGTGTTAAAGAGGCCTCAAATATACCATTGTGCAAAATCAGATCAAATGCTTCCCAGAAATCCTCACACAACTGTCCCTTCTGCCAAGTTCTTTCCCCTGAAAAAACTGTAATACATAAAGACTAGGAGAAAAATAAAAGTGCATTTTGCCAAAAAGATCATTCTTACTACTTCACTTTAAGCTTATAAAAAGCTTACGCAGGTCAAATTGTAACCCATTTGATCTTCACAACAATCCTGGGAGATAGGTGGGGTACTTGGCATTCACAGATGAGAAATTAAGACAGTAGTGTTGTGTCAGACAGCTGTGCACATTGCTCACTGCACAAAGGCTCCCAATCAAGGAGGTCAGTGAGCACAGAGCTACAGCCAACAAGAAGGAGCAACTTTGACTAATATGCATAAACAACCCCATTTATGACTTTCCACTAGCCCCATTGACCTTGTTGTAATTCACACAAGGGCCCAGCATAGGCTGATGAAAACTGTTTCCCAAGGCGACCGGAAAACGGCTTTTAACAAGAAAAGCACAATGATGGAATCCAGGTCTAACTTCCAGTTTGTGGCTTTAAATAATGTAAGATGAAAATTCTGAGAGCAAATGGATCTACTGGTATCTTAGAAACAGTCACACAGCCCCTCCCAGGGATCTGTAAAGACTGCTTTTGAATAGAAAATAATGGAAGGGTAGTGTCATCCACAGTGTTATCACTGTCCCATCACCAGGCCTTCTCAGCAATGTTCTCCTCCCCTTTCCCAACTCCGACCTTCCCAAAATGTGCTCCTCAGTCTTTCTTCACTATGTGCCAGGTCCTTGGCTAAGTATTTTGTAAGAATTCTTCCAGATCCAAACTGAATGCAGGTGACCTCGGCTTGTAACACACGGCACATAAAAATCTCCTGGTGGAGCCCAGTCAACCACACAATCATGAGAATTAAAATTCTATTACCCATTCAAGCCACTGAACCACAGGGATGGTTTGTCACACAGCAATAAGACAATTGAAACCCTGTATTTTAGCACCCCATCACACAGCAAAGCTATACCCTTCTATCAGGCACAGTAGGTCCACCCAGATGATGACCCCAAGAGGAGGCTGTGGACGGAAGGGAAATTGCATCGGATGAAGAGCACAGCAGTGGATTCTAAAACATTTTATTCTCTCAACGCAATCAGTCCTCCGTATCCAATCAATCATGGATTGAAAAGATTCTAAAAAATTAAATTTCCAGAAAGTTCCAACAAGCAAAACTTGAATTTGTCACACACTGAGCACTATGCTGAATCCATGCAAATGGGGTGACATGTAGATGCACCCTGTTGCAGCCGATACGCAAATATAGATTATATGCAAATACCACACCGGCTTATATAAGGGACTTGCACATTCCAGGAATTCTGTATGGGAGGAGGGGTCTTGAAACCAATCCCCAGGGATTCTGAGGGATGCCTGCAATCATCTGAGTTCCGATTCTGCACAAGGCAGCACAGCCTGGTGATTCGGGGTGTGGGTTTCGGATCCAGGTGTGTTGAAACCTGGCTCTTGCACCTGCTAACCATGGGAACTTGAAAAAGTTGCTTCGACTTCTCTAAACCTCAGTTTCTCCAGACCATGAAATGGAAGTCGATCTTAACTACTTCCTGAAGCTATTGAGAGAAGACATGATAATGTACAAAAGCACTCCACCTGCCCCCCACCCCCACCCTTCTTGCCTAGGAAACTCCTATTCTTTCCTCAGTCATCATTTCACAAATGCCACTATTTCTAGGAAGCCCTTCCTACTGGCCACCTACTCGCACTTTAGCCCATCTCCCTGCTGTATTTAGTCATAGCACCTTGAACTCTCCCTGTGTAAATACACATCATCAATTGAAACTATGTACTCATGTGTTGATCATTTACTTATTACTGTCACTGTCTTTCTCTAGAGACCGTCAGCTCCAAGAAAAGAGGGTCTGTCTGCTGTGCCCTAGCACCTAACACAGAGCGTGGCACAAAGAAAAGCATCTCCAAACCCTCACTAAATGGAGAAAGGCATTTAGCTCAGATGCCCGGCACAGGCCAAATACTCGCTTCTGTAGCAGCGAGTCTTGCCCTAAAGAAGCTCAGAGTCTGATGAGGGTAAAAGACTCGTGCGGAAGTAACTATCCAACACTAGAAGATGGACCTAGACAAAGCGCCCCTCCAGTTCTGACAAAGTAGAGATCACCTCTTGACAAGGACAGTCCAGAAAAACTTTCCAAATGAGCGGTGGCATTAGACTCCACCATCCAAATGCCAGTCCTAACCAAAAATGGGGGGTTCACTGTTCCTCCTTCCGGCCCAGAAGACTGACCAAACACAAAGTCTACACCAGATCCACAATTCATGCTTCATTCATTTATATATTCATCATGCATCAGATTTTTATTGAGCACCTCATAGGTGCTAAGCACCATCCTAGACATTAGAGATGAATGAAGCCTTAACGAGTTGACATTCCACCCCAAAAAGGCCGCTTTGGCAACACAACATTCTCCCGCCAACTAATCACTCCGTTGTGACCCAGTCACCCAACAGCGCCATCTCCTCTTTTGGAAATCCGGTCTTAACACTTAAAAAACCACCTTCTGTAAGAAAAGATGAAATATTGCCATTTGCAACAAAATGGATGAACCTGGAGATCATCATGCTAAGTGAAATAAGCCAGACAGAAAAAACAAAGAACTGCATGATTTCACTCATATGCGGAATATAAAACTGAAAGCAAAGAAAAAAAGAACTGAACAAACAAATAACCCATGGACACAATCGATAGTTTAATGTTT